>VZTM01036881.1:371-26631 GCA_013400555.1 Jacana jacana
ATAGCTGAAAAAAAAAGTACAAAGCTTGTGCTTTTGCAGTTTTGTCCCACAGGAGCAGTAAAATCTATACAGCCAGAGACCATGCAAGAACAAAAGCAGAGGCATCATGTGGATAAAGTAACATGCTGATAATAACTCATGTGATGCTATTTTACTATTCAAAGAACAAAATGGGAATAATTTCTCTTTGTTAGGTCAGTATTTCCAGTGGCTTTATGGTACCGGCCTTATTTTTCCCTGAAACAACTTTGCTGTTAAATTTGCTCTGCATATAGTAAGAGTCTAGTTGCAATCTACTTTTTTTGTCCTCCTAACAACAATTTTCTAGCTCAATTTCTCTTTCTTTTTCCTCCTTTAGAAAATACTAGTTACTGTGTTGCTACTCCTCAAGATTTTTATGTCATCCTGAAAAATGCTTGCTTGGAAAAGTCTCTTACCTGTGGTAAATTTACTCGCCTGATATTATAAAACCAGTTGAGAGCATTCAGCTAACAATGATCCAAACATGTTCTTTGTTGAGGCTACAACTCATTTGAACAGCTGAGGCAATGAAGAGGGAAGGCAGGGAGAGTCAGGATTAGGGAAGAAATGCACTCTTGAAAGGGCTGACGGCCTCCACTACCTCCTGGCATATTAATGCAGGGAGCTGTGATCGAAGTGCTGAGTGCCACAGCAGTGATATATTTGCGTTTCACTAAATAATATTAGATACACATGGTGCCCTTCACTTTGAAACTTTACCCAAAGACTTCAGAAATCTTGGGCCAGTTGTTTTTTACCTTAGAGAAGATACTCCACACTAGTTTTACTGTACTAATTTTGGTGGAAGAATTTCCAAATTGCTCCAGCAATAAGAGAAAAAGATTAGATCACAGCTTGCCTCTCAAATATTTCAGTTTTAAGATAGCTTTAACTGAATTATCTCAGGTACCAGAAGTACTCTAGCCAGAACAGCACGCAGCATGGTACAGGTTAATTCACATTTGCAAGAGGCTAGGATTATTAACTTTTCTTTATTCTTTGGTATCTGGCACTACAGAAAATTTTGCAATTGTAATTAAGTGGAGCATTTTAAGATCATGCTAAACTTTTTGCTCACTTAGAACCTTGAAAACATGTTCCAGCTTTCAGCAGCTTACCTAAGGAGAGCAAGGCGCAAAAGAGAAAGGTAATAAAATACTGAGCTCTAGGAGATTAAAAATTCATGTTCTTGTTGATAAACAAGTTTTAGCAAAATAAACCAGGAAGGGAATTCCAAAATCCATTCTGAAAATTCAAACTCTTCTTATTTACTTTTCATTTATGTATTTAAATTAAACAGTTTAAGAATCTGAAGATACATTGGAACACTTAGTTTCCAGTTACATGAAAAATTTCAAGTGGGCCCAAAACACATTCCCTCTTCTTATTTTTCTGTGTGATTTGCACATCATCAAAATACATCATCAATAATGCTGAATTCCTATTGTGGGGGTGCCCAGCTCAATCCAAAGCCTTTTCAGCTCAAGCAACTCTTTGAACCTAGACAAAAATGCAGAGGGATTTTACTGGAGAGTGAGAGGGAAACACATGCAACAACAGAGGGTACATTCTGTAAGAGGAAGGTCAATAAGAGCAGGGTGATGACGTTTTTTCACACGATGAAAATGAGGAGTATCATGCTTCTCTCATTAATTCCTTAAGGCGAGTGGTATGTACGTAGTGCTGAACATAAAAAATAAATAATAGCCATTGCTCTCTTTAAACTGCTCAAAAGAGTCACTGAGTCAATTCAATTCAGAAACAAAAAAAGCCTTCCAAACCTGTGGCAAGGAGGCTAAATTCAGAAAATTTCCCCAAATTCTGTCCTTTATAGCAGGACAGTAGAAATGTATATTTTTTTTCCTCTGAGACTTTAAATTGTCTTCTGAAGAATATTTTTAACAGAAGAAAATAATCTGTTGGATAACTTATAACAAAGCAGTATTTGGCTCCTGCAGTATTCTCAAAGACACGTAGTTTTCATTGGAGTCAGAATATTAATATATTAAATTGTAATAATGATTTATTAATTAGCTAAGACCATCATCACACTTTTCTATAGCCAATTTAATGGCAACCCTATCAAAGTCTGGTTTATCTCATGTTCTTCCTTTCAGTAAAATCAAACAAAACCACCTTGTTTGCCACCTGAGATACTTTTATATTTGTCTTCAAGGACCCTGGGGGAATGGAAATAGGGAAAGAATATGGAAAGAGGATTTGTATGTTATGACTGACACTTTCCTTCAAGCCCTGCATTTTCCCTCTCCCTTTGTCTGTTCAATAAGATATCAAGAGAGAAAGAGAACAAAGGGATGGGGTGGAGATGGGGGGAGAAGGGAAAGAGGAAGGAGCATTGGTTTAAACTTTTTCTGTCTAAATGCTCAAAACAAAATAATTATTTTTCAAGTTTTTCTGAGCCATGATTAGAGATGGAATTTTCAAAGTATAAAATGAAGAAAGTGAGTCTGGTTTTCATGTGTATACAGCAATCATCTTCAATAAGTAATAGAAATAAAATAGGGGAAGGAAGATGTTTCAGTACACAGGGAAGCAGTGTCCCTAAAACCACCCAACTGTATAGCAAAAGTATTTGCAGAAACAGCTGCTAAGTCAATTAATTCAAATTCCTCCAAAATACTTACTGTGTTTGCCAAGGTACAAGACAGGGAGAGAGTTTATCATGTCACAGTTCATACCTAAAACATACTTTTAAAGTTTTCAGTGTTCCTTGGAGACTCAACAGTGAATCTTGTTCTTAGGTAGTTATTGAAGATATATGGAAGCAGTGAACGCTGAATTTCAGATAGGATCTGCTAAAAGCCTGTCTACCTTGAAATAACTTAAGAGTCTTTATTTAAGTCCAAGTGCTCTTTTGATTTAAGACTGACAAGGCTTAGCAGAGAACTGGAGAATGAAGCAAGTAGATGAGAGTAGGTGAGTAGAATGAACCAGGAAAACACACATACATTCAAGAGTCACATCCATAGACTACTGCCTGCAAAGAAGGCAGGAGCTGGGTGGCTGGAGACTGCTTTTAGTGCTTCGCCTAACCAAGGAGCAGAAGAAGCAAATCTTCATTTTGGAAGAAAGTATTCAACTTATTTCTCCCCACAGTCAAAACAACGTTGAAAATTATGCTTAGTTCTGATTAAAATGAGGAATTCCACAAAGCATACGAGATCACCAAAGACATTTTTAAATACATATATCATCAGTCTGAATTAATGAAATATCTTGAAGTATCAGGGAATGAATGGCACTGCACCATTGTATCTTCCTCCTGTTAGGAGCTATGCTCTTGGGACAGGCTCTTTTCTATTATACAGTCTAACCAACCCAATCATAGATGGTTAAAGCATCCCACAGATTAGTACTTTGTCCATAACCTCTTCCCACATTGTAACAATTTGTTACTTGAGTGTAAATTTGATACTTTTGGCTTGAAAACAAAGTGTTAGACAATCTGCAAACATGAGCTCATCATTTTGGGCAAGGTGAAAAGGGTCTCTGATGTGGTATACTCATTGTTGGCCCCCAGATATTAGTCAAAACTCTGAGAGGAAACCAGTTTTTAACATGGTGTCTATTTTCCTTTTTGTTAGACTTTTTTCCACCACTGACTCTTTCATACTTTGGTATGTAGCCACTTTTTTTTTTTTTTTTTTTTTGGGTGTGTGTTATGATTCAGACTTCTAGCCTTCTAGCATGTTATTATCAAGCAGCTGTGTCTTGTAGGGAGTCTATGGTGAACTTGAGTGAGGAGGGATTTTATTTCACCCTTTTCCCATTTTCTGCACTTGCCTTTCCCTAGCTCCTATAAAGGCAAACATTTACAGATACTGTGAAAAAAACCAAGCATTGGAGAGCATTAGACATCAAGAATTACCTCCCAGTCCTATGCACAGACCAACAATTTCATGCTCTGATGCAGTTTGCTGCATCAATCAGTCTATGCAATCACTTCAGACAGTGCTATATGTCAGATGCTTGCACTTCTAGATGGAAGTGAGAAGGGGATGGGCAGTACTGAACATCCTATATGTGTATGTAGGCAAACTGTGAGTGTGGGGCACTCTTAGTCCTTGTGGCTGCCAAGTGTGGCTCTTGACATGTTGGGAAGGCAACCCACAGCCCCCCTTCTGGAACCAGGTATTCCTTTAGCAGGCACAAAGCCTTAGCTCTTTGTTACACTTGTAGTCTGTGCACCTCCTGCTACCGGTACGGCTCTGATTGGTTATCACAGAGCTCACAGTATGCTAGCCACTGGCAGGAGAGAGAGGTTTTCTGAACATGAGTATTTGGGGGAAACTTAGTTAAATTCTCCTCTGGTGATCTACTAGCACTGAAGTTTATTTTTTTCACACATCAGACATTGCAAAGTTATTCCACCTGCAACTACAAACAGTACAAGCTTTCTTAAATCACTCTAAGACACACAGATGCACAAAATTCAGGTGTCCAGACATAGCTTATTGATTTTAATCAAAATCCTGGAGTAAAGAAATCTCTTTGTTATTCATGGTCTCGCCTGTCTTGGGTGGTTTTTTGTTTGGTTGGTTTTGGTTGTTTTAAAAACCCAAACAAACAAAACAACCACACAAAAAATAACCCACCAAAAATCAAATAAACAAGCAAACAAACAAAACTTTGACATGAAATATAAGATGGGAAATACTTTTTTTGAACTAAGTCTGCAAAGTAAGACATCTGAGGTTTCTTTGTTGTTGTTTTTTTCTCACAATACAATGGGAGAAGAGGCTAAATTAATTCCTATTCCTATTAAACATGACTGTTGCCTCTCTGCAGTCTTGTTACACTAAAGGTTCTTCCTCATTGGCTCCCAGGCTCATCAGGTATAGAGGACAGCCACAGCTGGCCAGCCTCAGGTAAGATATCTTTTTGACTGACCTTCAAGTTCTTTAAGGTCAGAATAAAGGCATCATTCTGGTGAACTTGAAGAGAGAGGGCCCTAGTGGCAAAACTCAGCTCTCTTTTCTAAGACCAGAAAAGTCTGAGATTAACTGAAAGTCAGCAAAGCCTCAGATGTCTTCCATGGAGGCCTCTCAGCAGGAAGATAGCTGAGACAGAACAAGAGCAAGAGACATGAGTTCTTCTACCTGGTTTACTGAAAGCCAGTAAACTTGGATCAGAAGCTAGCAGTAGACACCTTTATATATTAATAATTTTCCAGCACCTTGAAGGACAATAGCTTGTCACCTGCAGCACACATGCCCAATTTTTAGAGCAGAAAAAATAGGAAAGGAAACACTTCTGATAACCCTGTGGAACTTGGCACCTGAATGTGAACTGCTGCAATAACTAGCATTGCAACAGTACAGTGGTTTCCTTTAAAGACTGTGGGATCTGGAGATCTGTTCTCTCTATCTCAGAGTATCCCCTGTACAGTCCAGGGAAGGGCCAGAAGGGGAAGATAAAGAAGACAGGAGCTTGAGCTCTATGGCTACTTACAAAGGACTATTTAAAAAGGTCTTAACATTGCCAAAGGAGTGTCCAAGACAGAGTGAAGACTATGATGAACTGGAATTTTTTTAAAATCCAAGTACAGCTTCAAGATGAAGACTGTGGAGACTCTGTGCCTGTGCAAGTAAGAAAAGACTCATGAGATCAGGCTAAAATGAGGCTTGGAGAGAGGTCTTCTCTGTCAGACCTGAGGTCCCTTCTGTGAATGTCATGGACTCCTGTCAAGAACAGGGAAACAAAAAGAGAAATAGAATTTAAATTAAACCCTAAACCCAGGAAAAACTACAAATTTGCAAATTACAGAAAGGATTAATCAGATGAACTGTCTTTATGAAAGCATGTTGTTTTACAGCTGCTCTATCTTCAGAGGAGGAATGAAGGATGGTCGCAGTGCAGCACCACACCACCAGATGGCAAGAGCCAGAAGCTGACCTCAAACCAGAATTCAGCTAGAACAATGCAATTGCATTAAAATTTGAAGATCCAGACTAACAAAAAGATAACATTAATGAAAGTGGAGGTTGCTTTAAAAGATTTCTGGTTTTTTCATTTGCTCGTTGACCTGTGTTCTTCAGACAAAAATCTAATTTTACAACACATCACCCACTGCAGTACAATCTCCTGTGTCTTCCTAATTATCTGTTTCTTTGTTTAAAAAAACATGGAGAAAATCTTTTCTCTGTCACTACTTGTCTTATTTTCTGTCACCTCCATCATCCTTCTTTTTATTTTTTTGTGCCATACTTTCTCTTGTTATCTTCTGAGCATTAAAATTAATAAATTTTCATCATTCCTAACAGCCTTCTCAAGTTCCTGAGCATAATTAGTTACTGTGTCCCAACATTCTATTTTTTCTCTCCAACACCAAGTGAAAGACCCCTCCTTTGGTCTTTAGGGGAAGCTGAGTCCAAGCTAAGGGAAATCTCTCATTGTCAGATTAGAATGTAAGCTATAAAAGTTCCAGGAACATTATAAAAAGCCACAGCTGTATTGATGGTTTTAGTTTAGGTCTTTGGGGACAAATATCTACACTGCAAACACAGCAAGCCCACATAGCATTAAGATTCTTGGTCCTACCTCAATATAGTGGTTGTATTAGATCATCTCTCGTGATTTTCTTCCAGTGCTATGGTTCTCTGATAATATGCAACTGTGGCGATAGAGTCAATGCAGAGGCTGAACACCACAGAGGAGCTTCTCTCCTCCCCATGAGTTGGACTGTGGCTGAAATAAATCGACAGACCAGTGTTAGACAGTTTCCACAGTTGTATGTGTTCTGTGAATAAACAAAGACAAGAGACACCCTGAAGCTGGCAGGTTTTGCCAGCTTTGCATTTACATACAAAATACTGTTCTTAATGAGGTTGGGCTGTATGACTTCCTGAGGTGTTTTCCAGCCTCATTTATTCTATGAGTCTATAAAAAGTACATTAAAATTACATTCAAAAAACCCAAGGATTCCATAGAAAGCTTTCATTTCATTCAAATGACTTGATTCCTTCTTAATAGCCTCACCAGGGAATTTCTGAACAAGTTGAGAACAAAACGTCGTCCACCTCTGCCTGGGCAGGTGACAAATGCTGCTCCCTCAAGCAGGAACAGGCTGCGGCTCTCAACATGCCTGACTTTGCAACCCTGAGCTCATGCTGAGCGGTGCTTGCTCCTTAGAGTCATTTTGTCGAAGCCAGCGTAAGTCCAAAGTACACTGCCTACGCTGTGGGTCAGGTCTGCGTGTGCTGTGTGTAAGGGCTGAGGAATCTGGCACCCAGCACATGCAATTTGCTGTATGGTCAGTCCCAAGCCCAAAACAAATACAATTGGTGCACTTTAAACATCTCGCCCCCTTTGTGAGCATCTAGCGACTACAGCCTTTATTTGTGTGCCAGCCTTTTCACATCACCTGAAAATTTCAAACAATTTCATAGCCATGGGAGTGCTAATTAAAACATTCGGCAGTTTTACTGTCTGAGCAATGTAAATATGATGTAAAAAGAAAAGTAAAGAGCATTTACACAGATGCATACTTGTTCATTGTAGCCATAAAATCTAGCTGCAGGGACCTGGCAAGAGCCACAGTCTCTTATTCTTCAAAACAAGTTATTCAGCAAAAAATTAGACACCAAGCTTTAGCTTGGAAGAGTTATTCTTTGTTAGGCTCATGTTTTATTAGTTCCTCCAAAGCTACACTTCCTTACTTTTTCCTGGTTTATACTGATGACTCAATTTACCACTGAAATGGGTTAAGAGGTGATTTGAAACAAAAATTGTTTGTTTCACGCTCTTGAGGTAACAGTCTACACACAAAACTTTTTTCCCTTTTACTCATACAACAGCCTCCTTTTGGACAATGATTCCAGTCACAAGGAATAAAATCCCCTGAAATATCAGTGTCGGGCTATGCCTAGGATAGGGAAGGCATTCTGGGGAATCTTATTTTCCAGCACTGGTTGATGTTTCAGTCTGGGATTTCAAGAACACTGACTACAGTTGTTTACACTGCAAAGAAAGGAGCTTTTTGATCAGGGGAAGCTGAGTCACTACTCCCTGTTAGTTTTAATCATTTTGCAGGGAGCGAGAGCTGATGCCTGATCTTTCTCTGACCTTTTATTCAAACTTTTTTCTTACATTCCCAGGGTGTTATATTCTGTTTAACCATGCCTCTTTGATATTCAGAAGAATCAGATACTTTTTCGTTTGGTGTTACATGATGTCATAGGCAAAAGCAGCATAAATCCCATGAGGTTACACTCTGGTCAGAATGGTTCACTGAGAGGATGAGACTCAGTCCTAGAGACTTTTTTTCTGGCTCCTGATCTATTTCCAGGGTGGGGGGAAGAAAAGGAGCTGTTTTTTTTGTTTTGTTCTGTTTTGTTTTCCCACAAGCATCATAAGACAAACAGACCATGGGTCAGGTAATGTAAGCAACAGACAGCAAAACCATTGCCAAAAATTGTAACCACCCAATCGTCTCTGAAGGAAAAAAATCATTTAAGTGAAACTTGTTAATAGTATTGAATTCAAAACACTTGTTTGACATCCAGATGTTGGAAAGTGCCATATCCTGATTATAAAAAATATTTTCTGGTCTTTGAGATCTTCCTTCCTTATTTTGATCGCAATTCAAGTTTTGGAGAAATTCTTTCCCACTACTGTCCACTGACCACATCACTGAACTATTTAAAAATTTTAACTTGTTTCCTATAGGGAAAAAATGGAAAGCATAACCACAAATATTTATGTTAATGTCAGAGCTTATTCTTGGAAGCTTAGTTCAGACTGCTGCAGTGCCATTGCAAGAGCATACCATCAGATATGGCATCCAGCTCCTCCAGGAATTTAAGAACAGTGTCAACACACATGATCTTTATAACTTGGGAAAGGCAGATTGTCCCAAATGGAAAAGTGTGAGTGACATGCAGAAAAGTCCCCGTGCAATTGTTTCTAATTGGAAAGCTTTGATTAGGTATGGCAGTATTATCAACAGGGATGAACTCTAGGCACAAGTTGCCTTTGGAGTGCCTCACTCATGGAAAAATGAGGGATCAGGATTTAAATATTAACTCCTTCAGGGCAGGCACTGCCACAAGTGATCTCAGGCAGCTAGGTAGTTGCTTAGTTCTCTGCTGTCTGCTACTATACCATGATCTGGAATTTTCCTATAAGACGATGGTGAGGGAGGGGGAAATTTCAGGGACAGGGTATTTAGGCCACCATACAGTAAAGCTTTTTTGGCTTTCAATACTTTCTATGGATAGAGCAGATAAGTGGTGAAATTCCCAATTTTATAAAATTTTGACTGATGAGATGGGGGCTGTCTTTTTAAGAGGAAAACATCACCAATGACCATGATACTAATGCAGGGTTCCCTTCCCACAGCAGGCCACTTGTGGTTGTCCATCTTTGTGGGGATGGCATTACTCTTAATGCTGATAAGTAACTAAACATATACTAAAACTATAAACTACTAAAAGTATACTAGTGAATGCTACATTGATAATGGGGAATATAATTATCTAAGTGAAAATAGGTTTGGAATATAAGGCTCAGTAATGTTTCCACTAGTCTGCCTACTTTCCTCTTTTCCTTAAATATGGTAGTCTAGGGGCCAGTGTTATCCCTATAACAACAAAAAATCCTCATTGTAGTCTTACTGCTAACTGTATTTGATAAATAAAGTCTTAGAACAGCAGTGAACATGCAATGTTCAAACTCGTCTTTTATTCACAATCTCAGATTGCTTCACAACAAAGGCACACAATGCTCCCCTACTGCAGGAAAACCTTCTCCCATTCCTCCTTCCCAAGCGGATAATCTCTTTTCAGCTGGGAAAATAGAGGCCTTTCATTTGTTAAAGGTTTTCAGTTTTACCAACAAATGGGGGCTAGCTGCCAGAAAGTTATTGAAATGTAAGGGCAGTAACAAAAACAGACAGCATCTTAGTAGCCTAATTGAAATCCAAAAGAAGTTTGGGGTATGATCAAGAACAGTATTCAAGTTCCACCATTCCTCAGATCAGAGGTAGATCCACAACTATACTAAACTTCCCTATTTAAGATATTTTGGTACATTTTCACCTATCAACCAAGCAACCTCCTTTTCCGGAATTTTAAGGTTTATGGCCCATTTCAGTTTCTTCCTTTGCTTTATGGGAAAGACACATTGCAAACACTGGACAACATCTTGCAAAGTCTTGTCCTAACCTAATATGACTGAGCAGTGTGGGAGGAGGAAGTAATGACTTCCCCCTGACCTGTGTAGCTGACATGAAGCCTGCCAAGAATCACAACGTCTTTGCTCAAGGGAACACAGGAGCAACTCTTCAGAGAGGAGGCGGGAAAAGGGGGAGGAGAAGAAAGAAGGGCAGGGGGGAGAAGAGGGGGCGCAGAACTATGTCTCTACCCCCTCCTGTGCTCCATGTGGCAGAAGAGTGGCCGCACCATTTAAAATGAAGTAGTAAATTCCTCTCCACCTTTCCCCCCATCAGTAGTTTGTGAAGGGTGGGGAGGTGTAGCTTTGCACTGCCGCTTCCCGGATTGGTACGGTTTTGCAGTGTCCACAATGTGGAGTAGCATATAAAACGCTGAGTCTAGCCCATTCGGAAAAGAAAATGGTTTTTATGTGTGGCCAGAAGGACAGAACTATGCTGTAAGGATGGAATTTCACAACAGAACAAAAATAAAGCACAGTGCTGTTCCAGAATTTCTCTATTCTCATTCTAAACAGTAATAAACCCACCTCCGAAACCCCAGTCCGGACGAAATGTTAGCATTCCCTCCACTCTGGTTACAGCTCACATCCCTCTTAATACCTCTTGCTCTGCCATGAACTATTTGTATAAGAAAGGCTTACGTTTGAACTGGAATTGGCACAAATAGTTACCCATTGGATATTCCTTTTTCTGCAGAAATCTGATCTCTTTCAGTGCTTCACAAATCACAGAATCTACTGAGAACAGAAGCCTGTGTTTTCTTCTTCTCCAAAGAGAATAAAAAATCGTCAGTAACCCTGACAGCTTTGTGTAGTGTGGCTCTCACAGCTTATTCCAGATGAGCTGAACATTAAACTTGCCATAAAAATGTTATGGTGGGAGGACGTATCTCCCACAGTACTCAGAAATTATTTAGTGAGTTTTACCATCATCACCCCCGCGCTGTAACCATTTCCCAGCTCTTCTGAGAAGTGAAAACAGTAAGAATAAACTTAAAAACAGACCACAACAAGCACAAATAATAGCAACTGAACACAGAAATGTGTTCGTTTTGCTTCTGAGTGCTTTGTGAACAACTTGACCTCACCTACTGAGGTGCAGTTTGCAAGGATTCACCCAGGTGTGTGTGCCGGCAGGACTAAGTGGCGGCAGGGAGGTTGGCCCCATGTTTTTAGCAGCAGGATGTGTTTTATCCCTGCCTCCACTACATACTCACTGTGAAATCGTAGTGACTCAGCTGGCCCCGGTTTTCTTACTACGTAAAGTGAGGCACACACTCCTTACCCTCTCAGCTCACTTTACAGTGATGTGTATGAAATGCACAGCAGAAAAACAAGTATTAGTAGCCTTTATTGATCACTGTGAATGATTAGCTGCTGAGGTCTGTCAGATTGCCTCTGGTTTTGCCAATGGTTGCCAGCTGAGGAGCTGAACCCTGTGGTTTTCTTCTCACTGAGCAGCAGCTGCTCCTTTACAGTCTATCTGATTATGTCATCATTAGCCTTTTTAATACAGGTGAGGAACTTTAAAAATGCTTTATGTTCTCAAGAGATCTGGAATTTCTCAAAAAACAAAAAAAGTTCCAGTGTTTCTTAAGCTTCCCTCCCTTTCCCTTTCTGAAAAGGCTTTAAAAATGTGGAATGTTGTGGGAAATTACTTAGAATGTAATAAAAATGTATATGTTTTAAAAAAAAAAAATCTAACTCAGAGCTTCCTTGGCTGGAGTGATGTCCCAGGGCTGGATCCAGCTCAGAAATGCTCTTTGGCCTTTCTCTTTCTCTAGTTTTCTCTTTCCAGGACTACATCCCTCATTTAGTCTCTGCCTCCAGGACCCTCTCTCTCACCCACACACACCACATAAATACACGGACACATACAGCACTGACACATTTCTTTCTGTGGCACAGGATACCCCCAAAGCTTCTTTTACAAAGTTCAAGCAGCCCCTTTGCGGAGCACTTCCCTTCTCTGTTCTCTGGTCTCCAACTAGATACAAAGTCCAAAATAGACTTTATTTATTGGATCTGCTTTTTTAACCATTTGGCCACTGCGGCATCATTTCTCCTCCCTGTATATCTTATAAAAAGTAACAAAAAACCTTCTGTAAAGTACCTGCTGTTCAGGTTTATCTGTATTTTACACATATATGCTTATAGCTCACCAAAGTTTCTCTGGCAAATCTCAACTGAATACTCTAAAAAAATGTGGATGTTAACTTTACAAAATGTATTACTGAAGATTTTTATAAATATATATATATATAAAAGGGAGTTACTTCAAGGTTTTGCAATACAGAAACAGTCCTGATTTTTATTGTTTTGGTAACAATTTTAAATTCCTTATCCAGAATTCATTTCAAGAAGTGCAGCGTTCAGAGCTATACATACATGAGTCATTTTCTCCACCTCTTATATCAGTAAATGTTTTGCCATTACTGTTTACCAAATAGCATGCTGTTTAAGCCTTTCCCATACAAAAAGCAGAACACTTTTGTAATTAAAAGATCTACTGAAGACAATAATTACTATTCAAATGACTATTACAGACTTAACCTTGCTGACTTGAGGCTCAGTCTGAATTAGATGACTCATGTGCAATTCAGCAGTATAGGAACAGGTTTTCAGTTAAAAGCATGAATTGAGGAAAGCATTTCATAGCAAGACTCAATTCTAAGCATGTAATAGGAAGTTGATTAGAGTGCTTGCATGCTTCAATATAGGCTTTAGTACCTTACTTGGTCATGCCATATATTAGTATAGCTTAGATATGTAAATAGTTTAGAAAACACTCTATACTTAACTTTTAAAAAGCTCTTGCCTGTTTCAAATTTTCTATCTCTTAGGCAATATTGCCATTGAAGGACACAGAGCCAAATATGCTAAGCCTCTAGGGCTGCCCAGATCCTGCAGTGACCCACTTCAATCTGCTCAATGTGCCCCTTCCCACCATGGCACGTGGCCCGGACCTGGTCTTAATGAGCAAAATTCCCACCGCATTCTAGGCACTGCTAAATTCCCACTCAATTCTGCTCTGGGAGATTTAAGGAGGGGGTTAAGGAGAGACCTCCACAAAAGATGAGTTTTATCCACTGAGTGTTTCTGTGCTAAGTTCAACTGCTGTTGCAAAGCCCAGCTTGCCACTGCACATGGCCTGCAGCCCAGGAAAGGGAACTCCACAGCCGAACACAGGAGCAAAGGTAGAAAGTCTCTCAGTCTTATGAGTCTAATTTTTTGCAGTCATTTATTCAGATTTTGAAGACATTGCTTTAGGGAACATGAACACTTCTGGACACCTTCATAAGTCCTCACAAGCCTCCTATGCTAATCGAAACTGAAAAGGGGTCATGCTTTCTCTACACTGCTCTAGTTTTTCCAGGTTGATGGCCAACACCGACACTATACTATTTTCCAGGATAGATGTTCTTCTGATGAACAGATCCCAAGTAATGCTACAAATAAGGATGAGAAATTGGCTGGATGGCAACACTTAAAGGGTTTAGTCAATGGCTCAATGTCCAAGGGGAAACCAGTGACAAGTGGTGTTCCTCGGGGATCAGTACTGGGACCAGTGCTGTTTAACATCAGCAATGAAATGATAAGAGAAAAGTACAAGGTCCGGTGTCCTGATACCAGAGAAATAATTTCAGGTCTACTCACATATCTGAGAACAGCATTTCACCCATTGACTTCTTGATTAAAAATGCTTCAGTCACTTTCTGGAAAGATGGACTTCCCTTAAAAGTTCTGGCTACGGAAGTCCTTTTTGAGTTTCTGCTGTGAGAGCAGGGCTAGAGTTTACAAAGAAAGTTTTATGCACCCAGCTCCTACTGGCTTCTAGAGACTTGAGAGCCAAACTCCATGAGGCATTTCTTCTCTAAGACACCATGGAATAATTCAGCAGGCTGCGTATTCCAAGTAGAACAAACTCTGACACCTCTGCTCTGAGTTGCAATAGTCCTTTCCTGTGTGCTCTTGAGTACTCTGTCCTCTAGAGTACTAGATCACTACTAGTGCCATCACTAAGATATCTTTTCTAATAACTCTTTATGAAATTCCTTGCAGGCTGAGAGTGTGTGTACTCTAGAGCCTCATCCATACTAGAAGCAGATTGATGGTATACAAGGTGTTGTCTATACATATAAAAATACATAGGCTATTTCTGCCTCTAAATGACTACAGTCTGAGTGAGAGAAGCTTTACAAAACCTATTTGTACTGATAAACTTTTGTGTTTGTGCAGCAAAATAATTCTCCAGGGACTTGTGTTGAGTTTGAGTGCAGCTGATAATTTAAAGTTAATCTAAGTAATGTTTGCAGATGAGAAAACTTGAAGGTATGCAAAGGGATACCAACAGTCCACTACGGAGATTTTTCAGAGCAGCAGCACAAATCTATTATTATTTGCCGTTAACGCCACGCAGGCTTTGGTAGTGCAAGCCTATATATAGTATTGATGGGCATTATTCATCTGCCACAACTTGTCATTACCATGATATTTGACACAGAAAGAAAAAATACAACTCTGTACTGAGAGCCAAAACTCTCAGTGCTTTCTGAAAATACCAGCTACATCCCAGCAACATAAAATGTGCAAACCTCCCTGAGAAGAACTGGGAGTGGAGGACAGCTGTGCTTGACTTTTTTTAAATTCCACGTTCAGGTTTTGGAGTACATCTGGAGCAATGACAGTAAGCAATCAAAGAAAAAGATGGGTAACTATATAGCTGATTTTACTGGAATGTCTTGGAAAAAGAAACTCTTGGAATCACTGAAATGTCAGTTTAGTGCTGGTGTGAAAATTACATCCAGATTACTCCACTTGAACATTAATGACGCTGGAGAGACAGGCAACATTAATTGCAGTCTGTGCTATAACCTAAGAAATTAGTGAATGCACCTGCCTTGCATAAATGGCAGCACTCTGCCTGCTACGAAATTACTTCTTAAACAAACATAGGCACAATTTGCTGAGGCTGCTTGTATGTCAGAGAGATCGGCTCCACATGGCACGGAACTGAACAGCACAAGGTGGCTGGTAGTACGACCACATTTGAACTTTATAGTGGATGGCAGACAATCTAATGGGTAATTAAGCAAAGGGCTGTTCTACTACTCAGCTTTAACAAGAACTGTATTCCAAAGGCTGAGAGAATGAAAAAGTATTTAGATACAATTTGTGGAGAGAATTACAAGGGATCTCAGTGCACACATAAGGACGATGTTGAGATGGAAGAATAGCTGATCATTTCATCTGAGTAAACTATTACATAACAGCTAAGCTATAATAAAACCCTGATTCCAAATCAAATAAGTCTCCCAGACTGCTTAAAATGAGTCACCAACAGCTTTATAAACATACAAAATACTTGACAAGGAAGTCTCTGATAATTTTTTAGTAATTATGTCTGTGAATTGTTCTCTGTTGACATCACTACTAGAAATGGTTTCCCATAAGTTTGCACTGCCTGTTAACATCTGCTCGTTAATCACTGAGGCTTTGAATATTTCTTTCATTACAACTTTATTAGAGAGTTTACATGATCCTGAATCTGTTTGTTCAGAAAGATGTTTAATTAGCACAGAAACAATGGCTGAAGACAATACAGTTTTACTTTGTATGAATTTTTATGGCTTCAAAAGCTTCTTATAAAGACATGATTTCACAAGACAGTTAGAAATGAGAAAAGATCGGTGCATCTCAGAAATTTGTAAGGAATGGGCTTCAAGGACACTTTCAAGCCTTGTCTGTGGTTTGAACAAAACAATAAAAGTTTTGCACTGAAGTATGATTTGGAAACAAATGCAGAGTCAAAGCTAGGAGGCCATGCGGTGTTTTCTTAAGACAGTCCTACAGGGATGATACAGTGAACAGATAAAATTGACCTAAAAATGAACATGGAAAAGGAAGGATATAATCAGGGCCTGAAGAAAGAATATCATCCCTGGGAATAAGATTTTTGAGGAGAAAGGACTGCCTAACAGTTACAACACAGTGTTTTGGAGGCAGGAAGGTCCTAAGTTCAATGTCACCTGAAGTGTCACCACAGGCAGTTAATTTGACCTTTGTGGTACCTCAGTCAGCTAAGCTGTAAGACTGGCTTCCATGGAAATCCAGATGTTGCCTCTGAATTAAACTGTTCTGAGTAAATAAGTTGCCAGAAGAACTTCATATCTGAAAAATGCCTTAGCCAGAGGTAACTAAAGGATATGACTAATGACAGACAAATTAGGAACTTCAGAGACTGCCATATTTGTGGCTAATTCAGCCATGGATGTTTCTTTATGGAATGCTTGGAGGAAAATAAATAATAAGTTTCATTATACTTCTAATTGAAAAGAAAAAAGGCACAGTGCAGAGAGATGCTACTGTTAAATGAAAGCTAAAATAACTTCAGGAACAGCAAACCTACAGTAGTCAGTCATGTTAATAGGCTATAAAAGTGAAAATGGAATCTTGCACAGTCCATTTTGCAAGACATAACTAAGACCACTCTTGGGCAATGCTTATGGAAAGAAAACATTTCAGATGCCCAGTAAGCCTTTGTCCTGCATTACCTATGAAGAGGCAGACACCAGCCCACTCTCATCACACAGACAGAGAAAAGGATTCAGTGGAAAGAGTCAGTGAGGAGCCAGATGGGAAACAGTGGTGACTGTCCCAAGGCCCTAAACTCAGCCCAGCTTCACACTGGGTGGGTGTATGTGAAGCCTTCTAACAGGGAGGTCAGGTTGCGTGCATATAATCCCACTCAGTTTTACATTTCATAGTCCATCTAGCATTTCAAGCCTAGAAATTATGGGTTTGCAGCAGCTATCTTTCTTCTAGTCCTGCAGGAAAACACAAAGAAGGTTTTAAGGAAGTGGAAAACTGGAGCTGTGTTTTCCTTCCTCATCTGTAACCTGCTGGGTGAAGCCAAACCCAGATCACGGCATAGTGGTTGCACTGCTCTCCTCATTATCACAAGTACTAAGCTGAAACAGATTCCTAAATAAATAAAAGAAACATGGGCTTCAGGACTGCAACCAAGGCTGTCATAAGGAAATGTTCCTAGCGATAAGCTACTTGTCCTGATGTGGATGCAGTAGTTTATGGCTCTAGTTAGGGGATGTGAAGTGAGGCTGATGCCATTTGCTTCCTCTGAAGGATGGTTTTGGAGGATAGACTGACAGCAGAGGCTAACAGATGATGGTAGCTGGATGCAAAGTGCAAGGGACAGGCTGTAATAAGGTACTTTTGTTTCATCAGGACCAAACTCCTTAGTACAATACTTTGCAAGAATAGTTCCTGTGACAGTCACATTTATGCATTGTCTGCAGCTGAGGACTGTATGTAATGTCATAGCATGACCATATGTAGGACCTGCATCATGGACTAAAGCACAGAAGGAAAAAATGCAGTCAATGGTGATCATAAGACCAAAGACAATGGGCAGATCTCTAGGTCTTATGAGAATGGTTTTCAAGTACTTGCTTCTTTTTTTTTTTTTTTTTTTTTTTTTTTTTTCCCCTGTAGATCCTCCCTTCAGTAAGCAGAGTGGCAAGAGCTCCACCTAGGATGGGTTGTTATACCGGAGTGGGATGGACTTTGGTGTTTATACCTTTCTTTGACACAAGCAGCTTTGGTTTGAAAATTGTGTCTAGAAATGAGCAGGGATTTTGCCATTTTTTTATTATGTGCAAAATGCTAGGAATGTTTAAAAGTAACAGTAACCAAAGTAACAGGGAATAGGAAATAGGAGAGACATTTATCCCCTTAGAAACAGCTTTATTCCCCTTGCATTTCTACAGGAGCATAGACATTTTCTGTCTGCTTTGGCACCAAAAGCAACTTTTTCAAACATCAGGAATTTTTCTGCCTTTTACAAGGGCTGCATATATTGGATGTGGGAGCAAAAAAATGGACTTCAGTTTTAAAACCATTTATCACTGCTACCAGCAGGACAGTGTAACAAATACAACATTCTCTTGAACGAGACAGGCTGCTGAAGAAATATACAATTGCACAGCACTCCAAAAGTCTAGGGGTTTTTCGCTTTGTAACTAGTTCCTGCATTGTCAGATCCTCTCATCTAATGACATCAAAGCAGCTAAAAATGTGGACTAGGTTAAGATTAATGCATGTGTCACTTGCACTCCCATCGTTGGGAGTTAAGTACAGTTCACCATTAGAAATAGGCATTTTTATTGTGACAGTGATTCAGCAAAATCAGTCACAAAAGGACCTGATTCAAAGTCCACTAACATCCATGGAAGATGGAAGTTTTTCCACTGATTTAACAAGCTTTTAATCAAACTTACTGTCTCTTCTACAATATCCATCTTTCAAAGAGGAGATTACTGCAAAGCAGAAGATGTACACTCTGCCATAAAGGTCATATTCACTGATTGCTTATAGCATATGCTGTAGACAGAATTTCGTGTACCTCAAATTGACATCAGGAGCAATTTAGAGTTAGAGAAGAATATTGAATAACAGGCTTTTAAATACAGTCATTATAAAGTATTTGAAACAAATACTAGCACTGTGATTTGGGAAGCCTGAGGAATTTAATCAGCCATTCTTGATCTAATTGCCAGTGTGATTTTCACTCTATCAGATGTGAGTTGTAATCAGTTTTGAAAAGTTTGACATATGATAGGCTTCTGGGTTCTCCTTACTTAAATGCTTTATTTATTTTATCAGACAACTTTCTAAGCACAATAGGTAACCTGGTCTGAAACTCACTCTTTTTGCTAAGACACAGTCAAGTAGGTGCTGAAATGACCAGAAGAATGGCTCTGGAAAGATATAACAGCTAGTATGGGCTGAAGTTTGGATGGTTACAAAGGGCCAGAAATTACTTTCTGTTAGCATTCAGTATTTTAATTTTAATTTTAATGGAAAGAAAGATGAATCTTTGTCTGAAATCCCACAGTACAAGTGCATTTCAGGAAAAAAAAAAAAAAAAAAAAAAAGGAAATGCATCTTCCCAGAGTGGAATGCATCACTGCAGGAAGCACTGGAGTTTTCCTGCATTTCCTGGATTGCCACAGGACTGCAGTGACACTGCTAATAACAAATGTAACTTCAATTTATGGGCTCAGTCCTGCACAAGAAAAGTCCTTGCAGGATCTGGGCTCAGATCAGCAGATTTGCTGAGGCACGAACCAGTGTTCAAAATTATCAATCCATACAAGGGAAAGAGACAAGGAAGGCTGAGCTGGCACAAGCATTGCAGGAGGCTCCAGCAGAAGTTGAATCCTCCCCCCATCAAAATATCAAAGCATTTTTGTACCTCACTCAAGTAAATACTCTCCTTTTTCACATGTGGAAGTTGCAAGCATAATTGCAATTCAGGGGTCATCGTATGACAATCTCTCTCTCCTAAATTCAGCATGATGCAGCAATTTTGAAAAGACAGCAAACTGGTCCCATTACTTGGGTCTGCTCATGCGTCTGCATCTCTTCCTATAGAGCAGAAAAGGGGCAAGTGCTTTCTGTCAAACGATGGAGTGCAGAGAGAGGAACACAAGGAGGCTGTAAAGAAATGTGATGCAACATGACCTGGGCCTGGTCCAGAGCTCAGGAGAGCTGATGGAAAGACTCGTAATAGACCTTGGATCCCATTCCGGAGTGATTGTAACCATGCTCCTCGGAGACCCCAGGACCTACCTTTACCCGGCTGCACAGCGTGCCCTTGTCTTCATGCCAGTCAGAGCCAAAGCACACCAAAATATTTGTTATTGTTATTGTTATTGTTATTATTGAAAGAAGTATTTTCACAGCAGTGAAGGTCAGCTACGAATGATGACTCACTTGCACCACAGATCTACACAAATAGCATGTGCTAAGATTACCATCTGGTATAACAATCTACATCACAAGACTCCACATTTCCTGTTACCCAGGGTAAGTAAATTTCAAGCATGAGGGAAAATTTTAGCAAGTTTCCCCAAGTACCTTTTCAGAAAGAATAATGTGGCTTACACAGAGGGGGGAAGAGAAAGGGAAATTATGAGGTAAACGCTATTCCCCTCCCTCCTGCCCCCTCATCTCCCAAGTAGAAAAACATATTAAGTTTGCAGTTCTCATTTCTATCGTATTTAAAAAGTCAAATCTATGTAATGAATACCTGCCTGGAGGGAGTCCAGCAGGATGCTGACAGCCAGGCTTTCTGGACACTGTGAAATGGAGGGTGTATGTTTCACTCGCTCCCTCTTTTTTCCTTCTCCCTTTCTCTGTCTCTTTTTTTTTTTTTTTCCATTTTAATTTATTTAATGTCAAGACAGTGCCATGTATGCTGCCACCATGAAGGGCTTTGGATGTTGGCCGCATGATGATGCTCACCTCTGCATCTCGCAGGGCTGAGCTGTGTGACAGGAGTGTGGCTGTGTGGCAGCTGGGTCTGACCCAAGCCCCACTACCCCACCACTGCAGCAGGGGACACACAGGCAGGTGACCTGTCTTTCTGGGTACGCTAGACAGGCAGCTTCCCAAGAAAGACACAGATGAAAACACAGAGATAGTGCAAACATGTATTTCCATGGATGCCAGTGGCCCGGCTGTGGCAGCAGCGGTGGGTCTTGTCCCAGCCAGCATGGCTGCTGCTAGCTTTGCGTTTGCCCAATTGAGCAAGGGAGAAATAGGATTTCTGCGACAGGACTTGGCTTACACATGCAAGGTGTTGGGAGTCATTTCTGTTGCCTGATAAAGTTTTCCAGTGCCACCGAGCATCTCTTTCCCATCTCCTTCAGTCCTATCTGGAGTTCCCATCCCACCCATGTGAGAGGAAGTCACATCCCTGCTAGAATCTGAGCCCATGGCTGAAGCCACCTCCCAAGGTGAAACTCCAACCCTGCATCCTTTGTGGGCTGCCGAACACCACAGGTCTGACCCTCCATCTTGCCCCTCTCCTTGTGGGTCCTGGTTACCTCCCACGAGTCGGCTGTTGGCCAGCCAGCCAAGGGATGTGGGCCAGCTCCTCCTCCAAAAAGGCTCCCAAAACATGTTGCTCTGGGATTTGGCAGGAGCTGAAAGAAAGATCTGAGCCTCAGGAGGAGAAATAGATAAGTCTTTTCCAGACAAAACAGAGGTGAGTAAGACAAATAAATAAATAAAGCTGGGCAAGCCACTGGATGCCAGAGACGCTGCTCATGACTGAGGTGGCTGGGAATCCCCTTTGGGATGCTGGCAAGTGTTTCTTTGGCCTTGGGGAGTTAATAATGTCTTTTACCATGACTCAGTGCTGTTTAACATCAGCTGCAGAGAAACAGGCCTCTGCAAGGACAAGAGAGATTTCATCTCCTGCTCACACTTCAGCCAAAACCTAGCACTTGGGAGAAGTCTTCTCTCTTTCTGTTCATTTGTTTGCCTGGTAAGGGCTGCAGCCTGTGCTGTTGTGGAGATATCAGGAGACAGGGAGACAGAAGGGCAAGAAATACAGAAATAAAACACAGAAGCAGAAGTGCTCTTTTTCCCAGCCATGGACACCCCTCCTGCCTGCCCTGCCCTGGCACACCCTTTCCAAATTTCCCATCCAAAACTCTCATTTCCCTGACTCAAACACATTTTAAACCATCCCAGGGGCAGTGATGATGAGTAGATCTTAAGCCAGGATAAACAGGTGTAGCTCTGTCAAATAAGCCTAAGATCAATGTCATCTGGGGAGAAAACTCTAAGTGAGGAGCTTTGTCTGTTTCCTCCACAGCTTTAGCTGTCTATCTGGCAAAGGGAAAAATTCAGATATTCATCTATGGTCTCTATAGGTGTAGGACTACTGTCATTGCCTGAAAAATGACTGCTGCTTTCTGGGTTAAAAAAGCAGTAAGGAATGCAAAGATCATGAGTTGAAACTGCACAGCCTGCTAGCTCACCATTTTAATCCAAGGCATCAACATCACTATAACGAAACTGTGATTTATATATATTGTAAACTGGCAGACTTTTGTGTACCAGCATCTTAATCTCTGTAAAAACTGGTATCCAGCGGTGCCAAAAGGAGAGATCTTCCATTCTGGAATTGCTGGGACTGCAGCTCAGAGTAAGAAAGAAATCAGTGTGCAAACATGAGAAAAGATTCAATTTTTATACATCGGAGTAAGGATAGCCATGTTTTTTCCACCCTGTGATCTAAGGAACGTTTAGAGAAACTTCAAAGAATGAAATGCAAGAACACATATTCGCACGAGCCAGTAATACACACAAACCACAGTCATGAGTTTTGTGACACACAACACCTATTGAATATATAAGCTGGTAACACCCAAAGTCAGGCCAACAACACTTTTGTTTCTTTTTCTTGTTTATCAGGGCCAAGCTCAGACTTGCACTGGTATAAATCAGACCTCCCTTGAAACCACTGGAAGGAACAAATGCAGCAAACACAGACCCTGTGTGAAGGCTCAGCTTGCATCAGGACCACTTGAGGTATGATGCAGCTGTGTGTAACTTCATCCGCATCTACAGCTTCAACTGTAGGGAGATTACACTTGCCTTAAGGCTGAAAACTGGGGATGGGGGAGTCCAGGGGGATGCATTTTTAGTGGTGTTTTTGTAGTTTGCAAAAGCATTGCCTAAACTCATCTCTGAAACCTTAGTACCAAGAGTACAGATTTCATTAGCAACCCTGCAAGAATAAAACTGTGACTTCAGCACTCCTGAGTTATTCTTAACATATAAGCCATTTTCTGGAGAATCCAAACCTTTGATCAACTTTATGAGAAATACCTGTGACAGAAAGAAAACATCTAATGAGCCAGAGATGTCAATTATGAGCTTTTAAGTAATTTTATACCCTATATAATGCATATAAACCAATATAGTTTAAAGGTTATTTTATCATTCTATAAATGTCATAACATTTCCTTTTTAATATTTCAACCCTTTTTCATTCATTTTAAAGCATGAAAGATAAACTTTTTTTACATATGCTTGCTCTTTTATGGCATAAGGAAAAACAAATTGGGAACAACCTAGTAGAACTGCAGAGAGATGGTAAATTTCTAATAGATGGAACATTCCTGTACTTTTTGCTTCAATCAAAATCTGTTCATATGACCATGCAACTGATGTTGGTTTTGTCTTTCTGTGATTTGCTGCTTTTTTTATATCGTCCTTTTTTGACCATTACCTTATGCTTCAGGACATGACCCTGTATCACCGATATTAGGAAAAAGTTACTACTGACTTTGGAAAAACCTGCTCATTGGTCAACATCTTTGAAAGATGATTTTAGACCTCTTGATTGATTGTGTTTATTTTCAGATGTCTTACAGTGTCTAGGTTTTTAATAAATGTTGAATTCCAGTCTCCTGAACTGCATAATCATTATGTGACTCAAAGAGAGACATCCCAAACATCTATATTTGCTTTGGTAAATCTTGCTCTTTAGTCCTGAATTTTTCCAAAGCTGTTCAGCAGCACTCTAAGAACCCCAGACCATCGGTATTATAAGAAGTGATAAAATCATTCTACCTTAGCCATTCAAAGCTTATGTAGACCAAGTTCTACTTTTAATCTTTATCAGTACACTTTGACTGAGCAACAAGAGGATGTTTCCCTTATGCAACTAGACAAATGTCCTGGACAGAGAAAATGCTAAAACTTCCAAATTAACTTATGTACTCAACCAGCAGACAGGCTGCTTTAAAAGTGCGTTCATTCCTTCACACTCTCTAGGCCTATCTGTAATACCTTATGCTTCCATTTTGTGAGGTTTCTTGCAAAACATTAGCCTCAGTAAGAAATCTTCACTTCCCACGGAGAATTACATTTCAAAATGATGCTCTGTGCTAGTAAGTAATGTTTTTCCTGGGCTTCCACATATGGCAATATTTATCTTCAAAGTTTTCCTCTTTGGCTTGTTGGCTGGTTTGTAAACCAGATGGTCTTGTGTGGCCTAATTGTAAGATGATTTGTTGTGTGATTCAGTAGCATTGTTTATTTGTACAGTGGTTTGATGGAATTTGTAAACTGCATAATATTGTTTTACTGTGTTTTCTTTTATGAAAGAGCCACATCTTGCTCTGGCATTTGTGGCAGTGATTATAATTAAATGTAGTTCTTAAGATACTTTGATCTCTGTTTGCTTGCAGCGTTAAACTAGTAACATAAAAACACAGTATTTCTCATCTGAGCAGGGAACCAGTGCTGGACTTGAAGGCTGAGCCGACACACTAAATTTTATCTTTAAAAAAAACAAGAGAAATAGAATAATCAAACAAATAATATGTAAATCGAATGGTGGAAACCTGATGGCTTTTCAGCAGTGTGAACTTTATTATTTACTTGGAGCAAAAGTTTTTGTTCCCCTTTTAACAAGCCTCTTTCATATGGTTTCTGCAGAGATGTTTTATTTGCTTTTTTGAGACAAGAGTAGTTTTTCCCTACTTGATCACTGCATATGGCTACTTGTATTCATATAAGTACTTCTTAGCTTGGAATATATTTAGGCTGCCAAGTCTATAAAAAGATCTAAGAGCTTTCTGGACTTCCCACTCTGTTTCCATCATGAAAGGTGCCTTCAGAGGCTTGTTGGTTTCTGGTAGGCAGACTTGTGGAATGGTGACTGTGACTGGAAACCCCAAGAATTGCTCTGAAGAACGGAGCTCCAAGTTTAGGAGATTGGGAATCTTCTTTCACTTTGAGGAGCCCAGCTTCAAGCCAACCCACCTAACTCAAAGTCATATGTATACCTCCTAGTTACTGATGTATATGGCAGACTGACAGACACAGCTTAATGCTGTACTCTTTGCAAGAGATGTCCACATCAGATAGAAGAAAATCAACACTATGCACTCATAACATTGATACAGCCAATGCAGACAAGCTGCAGAAGGTAGAGATACAAGATTCAGATTTGTCCTTTAGCCTCTGGAAGCAGTTCCCTTAAAGTAAATAAAAAAATGTTTGATATGAATTATTTTAGTACAAAGATGCTGAGTATGCAAGCTTTCGCAAGCAATTTACAACGGTTTTAGGATAAAGCAGAAGAATCACAATTTTCTAAACAAATCCTATAATTATTCAAGCAGGAAATATGGGTGCAATGATGATTCACACAGAAAGAGTCTGATTGACCTTTAATTTTTATTGGACATTTAATTTTTCATCCCTTGATACAAACACATTCTGTGGCAGATTACTCTTTTAAAAGATTTCAAAAGAATAGATCAAGATTCAGAGACAGACAGATACACGTAAAAGTAACCCAAGTTCATGATGAAGCTGAAACTAGACTGTGGTGAACTACTCCCACGCACTGCCTGGCTAGCTTAGGGATGCATCATCGTTTTTTTCATGCCTTGACAGAGATAGTCACTGTTCTTGCACTTTCCTAAGCACGCCTTTGTTTGCTATAAAGCCTTCTTATTCTGCCTGTTCATCTCTGGAGATGCAGCTTACAGATCTTGTTCTTTGTGGCCATTTTTTGTTGAATGAGATTCCTTCATGCTTTGATTGTCTTTTAGATCAGGCAGTGGTTGAACATGAAGACATGTCTGAACACCGTTTGTCTTTTGCTGAGATCTACCTTATCTCAAAGGGCCATCATCCTTTATTCTCTTGTCAGGTTGCCACTACTTATCAGTGAATAAAAGCCCAGCTGAAAGTGAGAACTACAGCTAAAAACTCCTTTAAGACACATCTGACTTCCCTTCCCATTAGCTGGTGGAGGGTATTGGTGCTGAAGTGCTTCATCCTTTTATCACAGGCAGAAGGGGCTGGGCGGTTTCTGGAAAGGCTTCCCATTCGAACACTTACACAGGTGGACCATTTCATGTTACAAATGTATTTATTTTTATTTCTGTAGAGAGTATTGTCAAGGCTGAAAACAGTTTAGATGTTTAGCTATTTTTTTTCCTCAGATTTTTTTTTTCTCAACACAAACATGAATATATGATATTTTCATTATTGTTTCTTCAGTACCAAAGAAAGCAGATAACAGCTGTTTCACTTGGGAGACGTTTTTTGCCGTATGCTGGAGGCGTGGTGGAGAGGTCATTTCTCTGAAGAGAGCATATTCTCCATTGAAAAGCTGCGAAGAGCACATCTTCATCCGGTGCTCTGTGTG
>VZTM01036881.1:26661-44462 GCA_013400555.1 Jacana jacana
GTGCTTATTCTGCAGACCCAAGTAGATGTTGTCATGTTAATTCAACACAGCTCATAGTTTCAAGCATTTCTTTACAATCAGGAACACTTGAAACTTGATTTCATGTTTGAAATGAAAATTGATGTACTAATCTAACTATATGACCCCAATAACCCAGAGTGTGTATGCCTGAATTCTGCTCTCAAGCTGAGCTGCAAGTGCACAGCATTTCTGATTAGAAAGTAAAAGGCAAATATACTTACCTGTTCTCTCACAAGTCAAAGATTTCTCAATAAAGTCAGATAAAACTTTGTAGATAATTTTATCTCTGAGCTGAATTCCAAAATCAAAAGCTCAGATTGAAAATTATTTGAGAAAGCCATAGCAACTGAAAAGGATAGTTTCCCCTAGCTATAGTTGTATAATATACCCATCCAATAAATACTGCACAAGAATTTAATCCAGCATTAAAGAATGTTATTGTCAATATGGCTGGATGAGATAAAAATGACACCAACATCTTGTAAAATATACCCATTTAAGTGATAGTAAGATCAATTTCAATTTCCTTCTTCAGAAAATTGTCATATTCTTAATTTTTCTAGATTTCCAATCTAGATGCAAATGTGTAATATAGATCCTTATAGGCTACTGTACCAATCAATGTTCAAACACTTTACAAAAACACATGCTTTGTGTGAAGCCACCAGTAAAATGGCAAACTGAGCCTGACCATTCAGGCCAAATGATTTTAAAGTTTGGTTTGTCCCCTGTTGAAATAATTGTGCTGGCGTAAAGCTAAAGTAACAGAGCTGGAAATAAGACCAGTCAGTTCAACTGAGTTGCCTCCAAAAGTCATTTCCTGCATCCAGCAACACAAGTTACAAAACCAACCTGCTATGCCTGGAGTAACCCAGAGGTGAAACAGTCTCTGAAATTTCCTTTTTTCCCTCCCAGGGGCCATACTGTGAGACTGCTAAGAATACAACTAGTGAAGCTGTCCAGAAAGTACAAAGATATTTAGCAAATTGAGGGAGAGGCTTATGAATACAGAAAAAATTACACAAACATTGCAGTCCAAAGCAATATTTAAAGAGGTCTTTAATCTGTGCATCCACGGAAGTAGATCAAGCACAAATTGATTCTTTCCTTACTTGCTATGTGCATTCTTGCTTGCAGGTGTGTAGATGGGTTTTCCATCCCTGCAGTCTGTGACACATGTTTTTGCTTCTACATATTCATCAACTTCTGAGGACAGTTTTCCCCTGGTGTAAGATAGAGTCACTTATTCTGCCTACACTGCTTACAAAGAGGGAGGAGGTCTGACCAATGAGACAGTTGTTTGAATGAGTCCATGAGGGTCTTGTGGAGACCAAGACACAATATTTTGCATTATTTACGTGGGTGCCCCACTGTTGAGAGTGCATTTGAGGACCTTCTTTGTGCCCAGTGTGCAGAGCACTTGGTGAGTTACAGCACTGCTTCGAGGGACCTGGCATTAGAGAAACCTGTGGTTTTAATGCTTGAGATCTCTTCTTTGGTCCTCGGGATACCTACTGGGATTTCAGCTACCTGATAGACACCATCTGTAACCATGAAGCAGTGGAGGAACTTTTAATAGTAGAATAAGAGATAGAGGCCAGGAAAGCAGCTAGGGATGCTTAGCTACAGGAAAAGTTAATTAAGGTCACTTTAACAGTAATAATGATCTCAAATTGGATCAGTGACTTTCAGTTATTCTTAGGTAAATTCCTGCCTCCCTAAAGATGCTCTTATTCCAAGATATAAGATGAGAAATGAGAACAGCCCTGTGTGCTATGGAAGCACAGCCAAGTGCAAAACAAAACGTACAACAACAACCAGTCCAGTTTTCCTGTGGCTTTATGTAAGGCCTATACTTTATGCTGACATAAACCTTCTGTTGTGTTCATCTTTCCTGCTCTGCTTTCTGTGACTCAACTTTGTGTACATCCGTTGGCTGTACTTGACACTCCAGATCTGCAGTGATTCAACTCCTGTGTTATCCATCATAGCTGGATATCAATGTGAAAAAAAAAAAGTCAGCTCATATTCTTATTTAAAGTCTTCTGGTGTTTTTGTAACTGAGTGTTTCACAGACGAAGCAGAGGAAACAATATATTTCAGAATATCTCCAAATCCAGCTTTCCCTTGCAAATGTTCATGCATTGATCCAGACTACCTCTTCCAGAATAGGTTACACACTGCAGAGGAATGCATAACTTGCCCATGAACTGCAGCATATTTTGTCCTTTGTATTTACATTTTTCCAAAGGAAAAAAAAAAAGCAGGTTTTTCTGGATAAAGATATTTTCTGCTTTTGATGGATGAAATTAGTCTGCATATCCTTGGAGACTGCCAACACATTTACACTAGGAACTGGAACGAAGCCATCAATTAATTTCATATGAGTTCTATCAGATGGCAAAAAAACCCCATCACATAGTTCCATAATGCTGGTCTTTTAATCACTGAAGAATGATGTGACCTCAGGTGTGCTTCCTACTACCAGGTGTCCAGAAACCACCTGGATGTGTAGACACTTTAACTGTCTCCGATTGCCATTACTGTGAATAGCAATTAGATTTATACTACTATGGGCTTGGGAAAAAGAATAATATAAGACTATTTGCGAGAATACATCTGGCACACTCAGAGCTATTCAAGTGCAAGAACTTCTGGCATCTTAGGCTAAAAGCCTTACATTCCCCAGCAGTGAATTTGGTGATTAAAGTTTGGTTACAAAACAGTTGCAGAGATTTGACCTAACTAAATTTTGTAAAAGTGGTTCAGGTTCGAACACAACACCCGATTTCCAACTTTGGTCACATGTGGACTCATGTGTTAACATTTTTATTTGATCCATCTCTAATTAGCAGGACAGAATTGTATGTAAAAACCACTCTCTGAGCCTTGTGGTGTACTCTACTGAACAAAGAGACTCAGCTCCCATTTGCTGTTTGTATCTTCCTTGTTCCCTTTCTTGTGGCAAATGTTCTTGGTATCAGTTCTGTAGATCTTGTAATTGGGACCTGCCTACACTGTGTACCAACAGTACCGAGACCCAGAGATCAGTGATGAATGACCCTTCCTCCATCCCTGCCATCATCTTGGTTTGGCACTAAAACATCCCATTCAAAGGAAGTATTCATTTCTTGGACCACCATATGCTTTAAGAAAGGTTTATACCCCAGGGGTTCTGTATTAGATTCCAGCACGTTACTTCATTAAATGAGCCTATCAAATTTGATTGGAAGTTCTCATCAGCTTTCTATTCCATTTAATTTTATTTTTATACAGACGAAGAAATTACTGTTACACCCATATCCACTGACAAGCCAACTACATTACTTCACATCTACTTTATAACCACATATAATTACATAACTTCTTGGTTTATTTTCTTCCAGAACTCATGGCTCCTCGTAGAATCTGTTCCGTCTGATCTAAGAGGCAGATTTTGGCCTAAAAAAATGGTTTTCAAGACATTTACATGGTTTGGGTTTTTTCCTATATTGAATATTCCACATTTATTAACCACAATTTGATTCAAGCAGAGCAGCAAGGGCTTCACTGACACAGTCTAGAGAGACTGCGTTAGTGAAAGGACAGGAAAAGACAAGCACAGCATCAAAATATTCTGCATAAGTCTCATTATCATGGGAGAGCTTCCATCAATACAGCCCGATGCTATAAAATCTCTCTTAGCACACTACATCCCCTCCTCTTTGTTCCTCTTTAGTTAACAGACACCAGAAACACTTTCCCATCTAATATTTCCAATCAACGTTCCTGCTCAAACCCTCTTGTTCTTCACTGATTTCAGAAATGCATCAGACAGCTGCAAAGTATTCTCACCTCACTGTGTGAGGGCTACCTTGGATAAGAACGGGGCTGGCAGGGCACATTCATGTCAAAGCACATAGCCGGGTAACTAACAATAGTTACAGTGAAAATTAGTATGGGGTAGTTTTTGCAGGACCATAGTTTAATTGGTATAAATTCACTGAAAACAATTGCAGCAGATTGCTGTAGGGCTGGAGTGTAACCGTGGCAAAATGCCCCCTAAGATTGTTTTTAAGGCTAATCCCAAGTTGCATTTTTAAACACATATTCACAGACCACAGGGTCCATTTGTTGTAATTTACCGCAACAACACTAAACAATCTGGCACAAACATATTCTTTCATTCACGCCAAGAAATGCTGTGCACCCCTTAGATCCCAGAGAAGGCACCAGAGAGAGCAGATGTTCACCCCTTTTTGTCATTAGTCCCTGGTCTGGAAGCATTTTCATATATGACCTTATAAACTTCAAAGATAATAATTCAGTCCTGCAGCCCTTCCCATCAGTTTCATTTCTTTGACTAGAGCTGCAAAAGGTCTGATAAAGAAAATCTGCAATACCAGGCTCCTTAATTCTTATGTGCTTAAACAATGCAATTGCCTATTGCAGAGTGCACGGAGGGGGGATTTACAACAAACTAGGGATTCATATTTTCTGTCCAAAACCCCACTTCCACGTGGCTATGTAGCAGCTGCTGGCAAATTGAAATAGCTGAGCCAGTTAGGCACCAGAGTTTCTTGCACTCTTTTAGCCAGTGACAGAAATAGTTGCTGGGTTAGACCACGGCTGTTCACAGCTTCACGGGGGCAGGCAAGGGTGTGCAGGGTCTCTAGCCCAACCTCCTGCTCAGAGCAGGCGCAGTAGGAGCAGGCTGCCTGGAGCCTTGCCCAGCTGGTGTTAAGCACGTCCAGGGATGGTTATGTCATGTTCCACGGCTTGGCTACCTCCATTGTAAAAGTATTTTACTTTTCACAAAGCCAGAAATTGCCATGTTCTAACCTGTGCCTGTTGCCTCTCCTGCAATACCCCACCTCATCCCATTGCAGATTACTTTGGACAACACTGAAAACCAGCAGTTTCACTTAGCTCTACTGAAGGACATAACAACCTGTGACCATTTAACGTATGAACATCATGAAAGAGACCACCTTCTCGCCTCCCAGAGCACTACAGGAATAAGGAAGAAACTAACTTGAGATCCTCTACCAGAGAGGAAAGCCCCCCCAAACTGGTGCCTGCAGAACTGCCGGGGCATGGTTCTGTTGAGGGATCAGGCACGGTGAGGCCATGAGGTAAACCTGCTCCTGCCTAGGGCAGTACCTGTCCTGCACACTCATGGGACATAACCCTGGATGGTTGTTCTTCACCTCAGCCTGTGCTGGACTACGCCAAGGTCACACACACTAAAATCACACACCTAAACAGGCTTTGCAGGGACTAAGCTGAGACAGAGCAGAGGAATCACCTAGGCCAGAAGAATGCTGCCATATGAAAGGAACACCAGCATATAATTGAAATAATTTATTTACCACTAGAGCACCACAAAAACAGACATACAATGTGTTAAAATACAGAGTAATCGATCACCAAAGTACAACACAGCTGTCCTTTAAGTTCCTTTTTTTTTTTCTTTTGTCCTTTAAACCATGCCAACCATACGATTGTATTGATGCTAATATCCTACCCCACCCAGCTTAGTGCTAAGATTTCCCCTCAGCCCCAGTCAACCCCATGGATCTGATCTTTCAACTGATCGTGCTGAACACTTCCCACCAGTTCTCAGGGACTTTGCTTGGATAGCGGCAACTACCTGGTTGTGGGTAAGGCCTCTGGCACAAAGTCCTTGAGCTTTTGCAGACCCATCTAAACATAATTCGAAGGGGATTTACATCAGACCTGAGCGGTGCCCAGGACTCACATTACCCCACTCTGAAGAGGGGAATTTCAGCCATCAATTCTGCCCATTGTAGGATCAGGCCTAACATCCTTGGTAATTAAAGGGAAATAGATGCCTAATAATAATAAAAAAAATAATATTTGTAGGAGGTTTATAGTAGAGTATTCCTAATACTATCAGTGCATTTTGAGGAAAAAAAAAAAAAGGCAAAAAACCCTATCCGCTCTTGGGTAATGACTTACAGAAATAAGGTTTTATACTTAAATTTAGAGAAAACATCCAACCCCAAACTGCAATTTTCAGCTGCGTCCAGCGCATAGTGAGTATAGTTGGACAACTTTTTTATCTCCTAATTCCACTTTTTCAGAGCTTCAAAACGGGTTTTGAGCTGCATTCCCATGGCAGAGAATTGCAAAAATATTTTTAAGTTTTTTAAAATACGGTCATCCTTGTCTTCTTTCCTGTCCAACAAAAATACAGTTCTCATACTGAACCTGATAAAACTAATTTTGCTGCTGTATGCAACAAAATCCAGAGTATTTACTACCCTGAGGAGTTTCACTGAGTTCAGTGCATCTTCTCACCGGAGTAAGTCTGGCTCAAGCAAGTGTTAGCAGGACAGATTCTTCACTTGTTCATCTCAACTCACTAAATAAATCAGAAGTCTAACATACCTCCTCCTCTGCGCTGAGTCAGCGGGTGGGATTAGATCATCTGTGGGGCTATGTTTCCAGCTAGGCAATAAGCACAGGCTCTACCAAAGTCCCAAGGAGTTGCCTGTGCAAGCCACTGCAGAACTTCAGTTTTTGCATCAGTGTTCTCCTGAAGCCAAAGAAATTGCGCTTCTTAAAGCTGGAGCTGACAACATCAAGCTCGGGAGCATCCTCTCAACACTGCTCGGGTCAATGACAGAAAATGTCCTTCTCATCCAAGTAGTATGTTCCTAACACAGTTTTCCAGCTTTGCTGTCCAAAATCATTCATCTTGTGAAATGAACTGAATGCATTGCCTTCATGAACTCTTTGCTAATTTGGGTTGGGGCTTTTTTTAAATTAAAGAGTATGATATGGATTTATATATTTAATCCCTCCACAATATTTAAATGTGTAACAAGTCCTAGGTATCCCATATTACTTTTTCCTTTTCTTTTTTTAAAAGAGGCTTTCACGTAAACTCAATTGCAAAAAAAAAAATTGGCAAACTCAAAAAGCAAGGGCCTTTTGCTCCTGCAAATCTTTGCACACACACCAATAGCTTAAAGGGGCCTGCCACTGCAGAAGTTCAAGGTCTCTGTTACCTGCAAGCAGCAGCAGGCTCGGTCCCATGGACTCACTGCTGACGCACGGCCTCTGACCACAACCTCATCCCGCTCATGCCCCATTCAGGGCATTGCCAAGGAAGACACTTCCTACCAGCCTTCTGCACAGTGGTGAATGTCATTCTCTGCAAGGGTTTGCCTCACCTCAGCCAGGCTGGGACACCTCTTCTTTCAACACTTTGCTCCCTGCCCATCTAGCTGACTATCTATAGCCGAAAGGAAATAACAGGGTCTAGGAATCCGAACCGCATCGCGATTCAAGTGTTACAAACGGGGACAACCAAGGAGGACGGGGAGGAGGCGGGGAGAGATGGCTCTAATCCATCCTTTTTATAAAACAGAAAAACAAATGGAGTCAGGTAGCTTATGTCATAATGATGAACAATATACAAAGCACATGTATAGCAATTATTATAAAACATGTATTTGTAGTGCAAGTCAAAATATAGGGACTCTACTCATACTGGCCAGCTAGAGGGAAACACATGATTCTGAGTGATCAAAAAGAGCCCCAAATTCAAATTCAAACTCATGAGAGCTGACGGTATTACAGAGTACAAAAATATGGTGAAAATTTACACATTACACATAAAGTACTTAATTTTTTAATAGTTTACAAATAGAGATCTACAGATATGTTTCCAATTAAGCTGGCTTTTACTACCCACCTATTGTAATACTCTAGGTATGGTTACATATACCAAAAGAACAAAAAAATCCCATAGCATAGCTATACAGCAACATATTAAGGTCTGAACATTAGACCAGTACATGTTAAATATTTCACTGGTTTACTAAACTGACAATTAAAATCATTTACAGTAAAAAAAAAAAAATCTTATAGACTTGCCTTTGAGACTGAAACAGTGTCCTTTATTAGTAAATTATTCAGTATTTAAAACAAGGGTTTGAGTCCTTACAAGAAGCCTCTCTGGGCAACTGGCATGAAAAATAGGGTATTTTAAAGGCAGAGTTTTTCAATAATGCAATAACTCATTTCTATTTTAATTGAACTAAACTAACAATTACTTTTCTGATTCTTTTAAGCTTGTCTTCCTTTAGACTTTATATGTATTTCTGGCAGCTTATTTGGTCTCCACTTTGTCCACATTGGCTGGTTTTCTTTTTTCCAATGGAGATACGGAAATGTTCATTTGATAATTTTTACACACAAATAAATAACGCACTGTTAACTCTACAGCTAAGAGGAATGGGTAGGATGCCTATTGCTTAACAATAGAGAGATCAAGTAAGGCACGGGACAGATACAGCAACTCCACTTCATGGGATTTTCCTGTTTTTTTCCTTTCACATAGTAACACTAACAAATTTCTTCCAGTGTTTATTTTTTAAAAGGTTTTTTTTTTCTTTAACTTTGCTTCTCGTCTATCTTACACTATGTGTAGGTGAAATGTAGGATAAAGGCCTTCAATGTTTTGCTTCAGATGCCAGTTTAAAAAACAAAACAAAACAAACTTTCAAACAGTTCAGACTAGTACCGCTTTTTTTCTTCTTTTTTTTTTTCTTTTAACACTGATGAACCTGGGGTTTCATTTTTCTTTCTTTCCTTCTTGCTCCCTCTTTCTTTTTTTCCTTTTTTTTTCATTTTTTTTTTTAATACACACACGTCATGCTGTTTCAGGGGTATCCTTTAGCTGCATTTGCAAGACTTTACAATCATGTTGGACAGCTGTTCAATTTTGGGTGTTTTGCCAATGTAGTAGAGGATGGTGAGGGGTTCCAAATCCTGGGACACACAGCATGGAGAGGCAGAAGCTTCTGGATTTATAGTGTTATACAAGCTAAGTACCTAGAAGGAGAAAGGAAAAAGAGATTAAGAGAGTTACCTCTGCCTTCCTGCCACTACAGAGCAAATTCCTTTCTGCATCACTTCTTCCCACAGTGCCTGAGAGATAGCCCAATGAAAGTGTTACAAAGATTCCTGGATTTTAGTATTTTTTATGCTTCTCCAGTTCAATCTGGTGTCAGAACCTGCCTGAATTTTCTGACGTTTTATCTATACAGCCTTAAACCCCAAAATAGGTACATGCCTGGAGCCTGGCTTGAAAGTGTAGCCCTTTAAATCAACATGCACATTGTATTGAAAGGGCAAGAAGAAGCTTAAAGGTTTGGATCTGTCTCTTCAGATTGCCATTTGCTGTTACAGGATTTTGGCTTTACAAGGACACTGAAGGGAGAAGAGAGTCCTTCAGAACATGAGCACTCCTTTGCTTTTCCTCTCTGGCTACGTTTTACTAAGTCCATTAACGCAGCCCTGCAAGCACCAGGACTAGAGCTGCAGTTACTCCTGTTGAGAATCAGCTGCAGTGAAGTTAGCAGTGCTGGTGCTTTATGTCATGTTGGATTCATATACATGGTTCTCTGCAAGAGAGAACCATTAATGCGTTAGCCAAATACCAAGTGACCTTTTCCTAGAACTTCAACACAACATTTACAGCTTAGAGAGACAGAAGACCTGTTCAGGACAGCAACACTAACTACTTTATTAAGCAACTTCTGACTCCTTAGGCAACTATCCAAACCACATATTTGTGACCATGACAGTTATTCTTCCTCTTTCCTTTAAAAACAAGTGCTGCTCCAAACTGTGTACACTACAACTCCACACCAGCAAGGAAACATACTTACCTTATTTTTACCTCTGCCTGCTGACATCGCTAATAGTGCAATACCACAGCCAGTGACAGGTACAAAGGTTTCCTATACATGGGTCTGTTAGTTCAGGAAGAACACACTATTGTGGCTTTACAGACCAAAGGCAAAGCAAGCTGCCCCTTGGACATGAAGAGTTCTCCCTACTGGCTCTCATTGAATTGATATTTTAAAAGAAGCTTGACAAAGGAGAGACATTCTTAGTAGGGACCTGAGGGTGAAATTCTTACATTATGATGACTGTGATGCAAATGCCTGCCTCCTTGCATTTACTTTCTAGACATCTTTATTGATAGCTGAGAGAAATAAGCACTTCACAGTGGAAATGTGAAGTACTTAATTTATATCATATCTTTATTTAGCTTTTGTATCTTCATCTATATCTTACTACTCATTCTAAGGCAGTTGGCTAAAACAAAAAGTTCCATCTCAGATGAATGTCTGTTCTTTGGCATTCCAGACAGTTTTCTCCTTCATATATAAATTTTCAAAGTACATGAATGAACACATCTTTTGAAGTAAAAGAAGCACATCTATCAGTACACTTCCATGAAATTCAATGGTAGCATATCAGTAACGGTGAAATAAGGCAGGCCATAAAAGAAGGTGGTATGACTCAGCCCTTTTGTTTCTCTGAAAGTGCCTCCTTCAGTGCCTCTGCTGACCAAACTCATTGTGCTATCTTCCACTCATGCTCCGTAATGAAAGATCCCTTCCCAGGCAGGCTCCCAAAGCCACACCAAGCTCATACTCACAAAAACCATTTAATCCATCCGTATGTCATATCGATGAACACATTAAAAAACAAAATAAACTCAGGGACAACCAATACATTCCTACTTCTTCAACACTAGCATGAGTGCAAGTCCCTCTATAGGGCCACAGTTCATCATCCTTAGTTACTGAGATAATGAACACAAGCTTTGGGCATTGGTGCTGGTATAAGTCCTACGAATATATTTCAACCTGCAGTTATAAAAGAAAAGCTGAAAATCAGCAAAATCATTACTTACTCTGCTGTGTTGAGTATCTGAGCTCCATAAATATGGGCAGGCTCCTGCACAGAAATTAGCATGATATCCTTTAGGTTCATGAATCCATTTCCAGCCAAGATCCCTCTTGAAGTCAATATAAAGTGGACGCAGACAGCAATTATCTTGCACATTCCTGGGAAATAAAATACAGAGAAACACATTAGTCTAACAAAAACCACACAGGTAATAAAAATAATCCATTTACTTGCTCCCTGAATGACGCTTTACAGGCAGGCTAGTCTGAGTCCCCAAAATTCACACCCAAATCACATCAATAGTAGCTTATACTGTAACTGAAATCAGATGCTTAGAAGTGGCAGGACTTGCTTACACAGAGAGAGCTAATGGTTTCCCTGGAGGACTAGTTAAGTTTCTCCAGGTCCTACCCAGCGGAGTAGGTGAGCACAATGGAGGTGATAATTTGGCTGTAATTATGGGACTGATGCGCCTGGGGATCATCCCAGATGGAACTCAACTTCTGCTTTCTAAAGGCCACAACCTTTCTCATCTGCCATTGCCACTGCCTTTGCAGGAGTGCAGACTGTTGGGCAGAAACCTGCTGCACACAGACCCTGTGGGTCTGTGAATGAGGGTCTATATAAATCCGTATAAATGCCAACTGTAAAGAAACATGATAAGCAACTGTGTTACACCTTACAGGTTGGTACTACTGTGTAAGTATACTGAATATGGATGTATAGTTACCTAAAACAATAGGCAGCATCTAGAGCACGCTTCTTCCGCCGACTGGGCTGTTGCGACTCAAGTCTGTAGGAGGGTAATAACATTAGCAGAAGATGTGGGGTCTTCCCACTGTATTTTTTCCTATTGGACTTTAAAGCTTTCACATCACCACTGGAATATGTGTAGTCATCAATACCTTCAAAAAATACATTTTTGTAATAAACATTGTGTTGTTTTTTCTTCACAAATTAAATAAACCATCTCTTTAAAAAAAATCTCTCAGAAACTGGGCAATGATGATGTTAGCTGAGCATTTTTACTGGGGAAGTGGGGGCTAATTTCAACCCAAGATCCCTAAGATATCCACAGTTCTCATGCTATCTATTGTATCAGCCCTCCCACATCCACAGCCATTTAGTGCAATTTCAGTATATTTACCAGAACTGTTGAAATAAGTAACAGAAAAGATTACTTCAGTCACTGGGTCTGCATTGCTAAGTTGCAAATGCCCCAAGCAGCGATGCTTTTGTCATTTTGCTTAGGGCAGTATTCCTGTCTTTTGACAGCTACATACTTTTTAAAAGCTTTTAACACAATTAAAGCTGCTCTGGACACTTCACCTGCATTTCCCACTGCTTACTTCCATCCCATTAATTCTATCTACTTACCTCTTTCTAACGCTTGTAAATTATCTGTCTCCCATTGTCACTTCATTTAAATCTGCTAATTTTTACCAGAAAGTCAGTTATTCTAGCCCCTGCTGTTGCATAGGCATGGCAAGGACATTGATAAAAATATTTCTTCTTGAACTGAGAATCAGTGACCTCACATTTTGTATTTTCTCTTGAAACACTATCTGCCTTACTAGTTTCTTATCATAGCAATAGCACAGGCAAAAGACTCAAGGTATTAGCCTTTCCTAGGAGTTCAAGCAGCTCACGTTATGCCTATTGCTAAGACCCTTTTGAAAATTAACCTCCTGAACCAGAGTATACTATCTAAAGAGAAAAAGATAAACTTTAAACTTTTCTTTTTGTAACATTTGCAATTACAGTGACTGAATACGATACCAACAATTTTTTTAAATAGACACAATGGCTTTAATCATATGTACAGTACATGTATTTACTTAGAGGAAAAAATTCCAACGCAGTGAAACAATAGTTAGAAAAAATTAATACTTAATAAGGAATATAGATAAATACTTGGAAAACAAATTAACCAAATGATGATATACTTTAATAAAGGAGAACTGTATAAACCAAATTTAGGTTGGTTCTAATATAGCCATAGTTCTATATGTACTGGTGAATGATAACTATAGCACAGTCAATTAAATGATGTTTCCATTTTTGAAACGGAAACTTGAATGACTTAAAAACACAGAGCAGCCTTTGTGACCTTGATATATTTACTCTGTATCACCTTGTCTGCTGTCCATAATAAGCACATAGATTCATAACCCTAACTACATATTGTCATTTATTTTTTAATACACACTCAATCCAATCTTTAAGTTTTTACCAGGGTAACTGACAGCATAAAAAATACTTTGTGTGACTAATATACAAATATGTTAACAATAAATTCTATGTGCCAATGTAGATATATAGAGATAATCACTGTTGACTTCACCTTAGAATCAGACTTCCAATGCTGGAAGTAGGAGCACATAGACAGGCACACCACTAATATCTTCAAGTCACAACACACTGGCAGTAAAACACTTTAGGACATTTATACAAGTCTGGCACCGATTGTTTAGCTCTTCCTAAAGTGACTGGTACCATTGCTCAGAGTAATTTAGAATATAAAAGAGAAAAAAAAGAAGTAGCTGGAGATACTTTGTGTGCCCAAAGAGCTTGAAGTACGTGTGCAGGTACGTACAAACACTTGGACCCTGTATATTGATGAGAACAAAGGAAGGTACTTCTGGAAACAAAGCAGATAATTGTTATCTTACCTATACTTTGGAAATTGCCACAAATATTGTTTAAATAACATAAAACCACACCACGCTCACACACATATCTACCACAAACAGTTTACATGTGAGCCAAACACATCTTCATTTCACTTCCCAGCAGTACCCTTCTCTACTGAGCCTGAACCATTACAGTGCTAGGATGGACAGCAGTCAAAGGGTTTATTTTGAAAATATGCAGCAAATTTTCTCATGACTGTGCAACAATGGATGGTCTACTGTACAACAGTCTTCCCTACATCCAAAATCGTATGTATATCCAGTGTGCATGCTGCAAACCATAACACAGCCACTTAAGGACACTGAAGCTGCATGCATGGAATGAGAGGGCTTACTCATGCCAACTGGTTTCAGAACAGTTCAGATGATATAGTTTTAGCCTTGTGCCTTCGATACCATTTCCTACCAGCTGAGAATCAAGATTCTCAAATGAGCGGTTTTTCAGTCAGCTGAATGTCATTTAGAGAGGCAGTAATGTCTCTTTGTTCACCTCCTCAATTACTAAGTACCACGACATTGTAATATTTTTATTTTGTTACCTGCAAATCTTGCTTCAAGCTCCTCACTTTTATTTGGGATGATATAATTATTGGAAGGCACGAAGGTGCAGCATGGACAATGTAAGCTTATCTTAAATCCAAGGTTCCTGTCTGCAAAACATAAAAGTAAGTGGAATTGGTTTTCACACAAGGAATGACCCTGAAATACTGCTGAGTTAATAGAGGAGCAGTTGGGGCAGGAGTGAAGGCAAAGAGCACTTCTTGTCACCTCTGTGATGGAGCCACTCGTGTACAGCCTCAGTGACATCAAAAGACAACCATTCTCCTTCAGCTCTTGTTTTAACTACTTTGCTGTCAATGTAGCGCTGTCCTGGTGATGATAATTCTTTAGATTTTAGAACCTGCGAGAAACAACAAATATAATTGCCTAGAGGTTAACATTTATCTAATTTTCATTAAATAAGCCATCAACATTATAAAATAGCAGAAAAAAACTTATTACAGCTCAAACCCTTTGCAGCAGAAGTATATTCAGGCAGGGCTTCAGAAGGAATTTTCTTAGGGCTTGGGGAAAGAGAAAGGTGATATAAAATGCCCTAATGAAATCAGCTTATGCTCCCAAGCAAATCATGTCATGACATATTCCTTCCTAAAAGAAATCACATGGAAAAACTGCCCTAAAAGCTTGTTCTGCAAGACGAGTGGTCAAAAGATCATAGTAACTGGAACACCAAAAAAAGCTATTTTACCTTCTTCAGTCATACTTGCAGTGGTTGGAGCATAATATCAGATGCTGAAGTAAAGCTTGTGTAATGTAATCTGTCCACTGAAGATACTCTAATGCTCACCCAAAACTAATCTGTATGGTATTGCTTTACTTATGCTTCCAGCCTTTCCTCTGTTTTCAGGTACTAGTCACATATTAAGCAGCAAAAACCATTATTGTCCTCACAGGTAACCTGGGGGCATGCAGAGACAGCCTGGTGTGAACTGTGGCCACACAGAGATTTGTGCAACAGGCAGAGTTTCTTCCACACAAACTTTGATGTCAGTTGTATTTGCATTGTGTATTTGTGTCGAAAGTTTCAGCAAGGCTTGGCTACTGAGTATATAATTAAAAAATACCTGTACAAAATAACCCTACCCCCTCCCTTTCAAGATACAACACTGCCTGCATAGAATTTCAAGTGCCCACAGCCCAAGAGTAGATTAGATGTGGTGTTGAGGGATATGGTGTAGGGGAGAACTTTGTAGAGTAGGGCTGATGGTTGGACTCGATGATCCCAAGGGTCTCTTCCAACCTAATGATTATATGATTCCTCCTATCTAAACAATTCAGCAAGTGCTTCTCCACATACAAACATAGTCTGCTATTATCCTAATTCTAGGATGAAAACAACTGGACTTTTGGCTGCTAACAAGTTTCTGGTTTCCTGGTTATTACTATGTTGATAGTTTTGTGATGCAGGAAGCTGGGATGCCATGTAGCATTAAGTCAACTCCAATCAAGATACCACACAATAACATCACTTTGTAACTTTTGGCATGGCAGCTGTACGACTTCATGCATTGTTTGGTGTTCTTCCTCTCTTTAACCATCCAAGTCCATCTCCAAATGAATAGCTGACAATGCCTCATTGTTTCCTTCTATTTTCTAAGCCCAGACCAACCTGACATCTAGTAAATGCTGCTGGAATAAAACAATGGTGAAACTGTGTAATACATGTAAAAAAATATTTCAAAATAGGTGTGAAATTATGTCATCATGATAAAATTAAGCTTTTCAAGATTAAGCAGAAAAGCAGGCTTAAAAAGGCCAGATTCTGTCCAATGTGTAGAGTCTCTCTATTTATTTCAAGGGTGCGCTGGACCTCTCAAAGGCCAACAATGCAGCTCCCACAATAACATTTTTCTTATGAGAACAGCAGCATGACAAGCTCTTTGCCTTCTTTCTGATCAACACATTTAGCAAAAAGATAGAAGATGTTGATCCAAGTCCAGCAATTTCTTAAGTGCCCCTAGTAGGCGATGTTGAGTTTCCTAGTAGAAACTGAGAGCCCTCAAACACTGAACATTGGGACTCCTTTTTATGAGGCAACCTTCAAACAAAGTGTTTGAACAAGTGTTTACAGAGAGTCTGGCAGCAGCAAGGGGACTACCATTGCTCAGAAGTGCCAGAGGGATGAGAGAATTAGTAATCAATGCTGGGAAAGTCCCAGAGAAGTACAAATATAGCTTTGTCTTCCCTTTGGTCTTTATCAGGTCAACTCAAGTGTTTTTGAGGATGTAATGCAGCTGTCATTCTGCAAAGTTGTGTTGGGGTGGGGGGTGTGTGTGAGGCAAATAGGACATAAGAACTTGGCTCATTTCTTTTCCTTTCTGCACAGTCATATCTTTCCAAAGACTCCAGAGACTGCATACCTCAGTTTTGGCAGTGCTTTAAGGATCTAAAAGTAAGTAATGTGCCAAAAGCAATCTCCTGATGTTAACTATAATTGGTCTTCAGTATGATCTGAAGATTCAGCTGTGCCTTGGTATCCAAAATAAAATGTCTTTATCCCAATCCCATTGATACCAAAAGACGAAGTCAAGGGCTGGCAGTGTGTACCTGGCATGAACGGCATTTGTCAAAGTACAAGACATCATCACTGCATGTATCCATCCAGTGGTACAAAGAACATCCATCCTCAACAATTAACTGAATGATAAGAGAAGTGTTGCCAGGTTTCAAAACTATAGGGTACTATGGGACAAGGTTGAAACTGTAAATTAGAAGAGCTAGATCTTATCCATGCTATGGTATCTATACCTGAAAGTAAGGCGTCTCTCCATGTTTATGCTTTGTATTCAGGAAGAATATTATGAATTGGCTAAAAAGTCACAAACTAAGTAATGGAAGTAATAATTTCTGCAACTGACATCATGGGTTAAAAATGATGACTAGCAGTTCTTAAGCAAAAGGCTATTACATGTGATGAGTACCACACCTGGTGAAATTAGCACATCTGCTTCAATCTCCTTCTCCTAGACTGACTAAGTATCTTTACAGTGTTAGGGTGATGTGTGATTTTAACAACCTGAGGACTTGTGAGCAAGAATGAGCTTTTAGCTTCACCATTTCCATTTTTTCTTCTTTTTCTGTTACATCATTGCAAGTGTGGAAAGTTAATGGATGAGGCTGGATCCTCAGAGTCTATTTACTCCCACAAAATAACTCCCACAAAATGATGAAGTACTCTTCACGTTTGGTCCTATCCTGCATTCTATGTTTCCATGCACACTGAAGCAATGGTGGCATGGTGCAAATAAAGTGGGCTCTTTGTAGAAATGTATCAGAAATTTTTCAACTGAGTCTTCCAGAAATTATTATATGAGATAAGCATTTTAGGTTTTCTCTGCTGTTTTCCCCCTTGGGCTTGCTTCTTTGTACTATTTCTAGTCTTACCTTCCCCATCAACAACACACCTGTTTCTTACAATACACCCTCAAGCCTGTATTTCTATTGAAAAACTTCTCTTTCAGTATTTCCAATGCTTTCTTTCTACTAGATCAACTAGTTTTGTTGCAAAAAATAAGAAAAACCTTTTCTATGCCTCGCAGCTTTTGGGCTTGAAACCTTGTCTACTTCTTCCAAATATACTGATCGGTCTCAGAAGAGATATTACCTTTACCTATAAACATTGCCTTTCCTTGCCTATAAACACTGCCTTACCTTTATGCTTAGCCCATTGCAGCCACATCAAACACTGTTATCAGAGATGTTGCTGCACTACTTGCATCTGCGTGAGCTAAATGAAGGCCTAAAAAGTAGGCCTTTGTGCAAAAGAGTTTTCAGAGAACTAAAAATATTAACAGAAGACAAGGGGGG
>VZTM01036881.1:44509-96398 GCA_013400555.1 Jacana jacana
GGGGAAAGCCACAAGAGAGAAAGAAGACTGAGTAAAATTTTCCCTTTAATCCCTTCTCATTTCCTTCTGGCACCTTGTCCAAACACTCCTTCTCAAAGAGGCAGAGTTTGGTATGTCTATAGGATATGACGTGGGTGGCTAGGGCTTTCGGGGTGGGGGGACTACTGTGCATCAGCACCTGCATGTAGAGGTGATAGATCCAATCACTTGCATGAGCAGGAGACAGTTTCCACACACACAACCTCACCTCCCTCATTCACAAGCAATGCATTTAAACATCTGCATGCACAAGCAACTGACGACGCATAACAACTGCATGCATGCAGGTACAAGCATGCACACCTTCACACACGTGTGCGTGAAAGCTTAAAATCAACAAACTCAAAACTCAGGCTGTGCAAAATCTCTGCAGCTTCTGAACACAGGGATGTTATTTGGTCTTGCTTTCAACCGAGTGATAAAGCAACACTGCCTTTTCTCATAAAGGATTACACCAAGAACATATGCAAATGATCATGTTATGTGCGGGTGAGCTGAATAGATAGAAGTGTTACCAAAAGGTTATCCACTAGACTTCTAGCCCTGAGTAATTGCAGAGTAATTTTCATTCAGTAGTGGTGCTCTAAATTCTAAGAACAATTTGGTTTTGTCTACCCTCTTTCTGAACAGGATTCCTCCCTTTCACAGGAAACCATACAGGTAGCCAAAACACTTGTTAATCTCTTCTTGACAAGTATCTTGCACACTTAAGCCTTGCCTTCTAGCTATCTTTTTCTATGGGAACTGCTAACCTTCCCCTCATCAATTATTTTTTTTCCTATTCTGACCCCCTCTTAAAAACACCTGGGGAAAAAATTATCTTCCAAATACCCATGAAGGTTCTTCAGATATCACATACCTGCAGCTACTGCCAGCAGATCAAGGCAAAACAAACACATGGATATATGAATAATGCAATTAATGGCAAGAAAAGGTTCATGAAGCAGTCAGACAGCTGCAAACAAAGCATTGCTCTTGCTTGTATAGCTATATATGTTTAGGAAGCCCACTCAGGAATCTTGGTGATGACAGCACTCACATGCCACCCTCATAGGCCTGCCAGATTTCTGGTATTTTATAAATCCTGTTGAAATCTGCTCTTCATTGACACTGCAAATGCGTTCTGCTCAATCTTCAGGGGGAGACCCTCTGCTCTGCTGGCAGGGATTTGTCTGTGCACCTCCTTGTCCATTATAGGAGGCTGGACCATGATATCTTTGAAGCGCATCCCAAATCACTATGACCAGGGCATTCAGCAGTGAAAAGCTTCTGTTCTGTCACACACCAGTTTCAGAAGAATGACAAGCGAGCTTCCAGAAAATACTGATCTCTAAATTACTTCTGCCACCTACTATGCTTATTTTTCAGATTGACTGGAGAGAATGAACTAATGTATTTATTTAAAATTTAAGTATCAAGTCGCTGAAATCTTCATTAAAATACTGGAGGATGAAACCGTTTATTTATATGTTCATATGTTTATACTCTCTAGTAACTGTCACACAGTTCTGAGTATAAAAATAAGGAAAAAAATTCTCCTAGTCTGCATTTTATAAACTGTACTCTGAGAACTCTATATAATTAATGATAACAAACAAAGAAGGTTTGCAAAATTAGTAGAAACATGGCTTCTTTAAAAAAACGGGCATACCAGAAGCTGATATAAGCACAGCAGCAGCATTCAGTATCAGTGTAATTCTACTGGTTCAAAAACAAAACCAAAAAAACCTCCAAAACCAAGACTCTGTTAATAGAAATGTAATTATTTTGCTCAAATTTTCCTTTGCTTACTCCTCTTCTCATATACATAGACAGCTAAAGCAGGGGATAACTGAATCAACACATTAGTGTACGTATTCTAGACAATAACCACTGAGAGCAGACACCAGAACATGACTTCATGACTCATTACACACAGAAAAGGAAAAAAAAATGACAGAGACACACTGGTTCAAATAATGGCAGCTCCAGAATAGAAACCTTCTTAGTTTATTTCAGATTTGATGGTCTGGCCAGTAATTACTTCTAGTCTCCTATACTTACCACAGTTCGATGCAGAAGAATAGGAAAATTACAATTACGTATCATTTACAGTGGAATAGTTTTGGCTAGTAAATTCATCACCTCCCCAGAAAACAAACAAAAAACCAAACAAAAATCAGAATGTGGTTCAGCAGTGATGATACACAGGGTGATGCATCAACGACATATATCTCCTGTAGCCAAAAACCCTAGGCACACATCAAAGGTCAAGCTTTAGGAACAACAAGGGCTTTTTATAGCTGAGTTTGAGAATTACAGTAACCAACTGTTAGGAAATATTTTTGGCAACTTACTGTTTCTTAAAGCAAGCTGACGAACTTCCAAAATATAATAATATTTATAATCATATGGACACTTAAAAATATCTACCCTGTCTACTGTATAGTCCTAGAACTTGCATGGTCACTGCTGTCAGTCAGTGTGGTTCTACAATCACTGAATAGCAGTAAATACAACATTATCACGTAAAAACCTGATATTTATCTTTTTTCCTCTCCATTTATTCTGGACTGCCTGATCTTCTCCCTCCAGATGCCGTTGGCTCCCTAATAACTAACTTCCTTCCCCTTTCCCCCCCCTTCCATTTCAGACTACTGTGGTGTTCTTGTGTATTACAGTATCTTGACAGGCTCACTAATCTTTCTCTTATCATTTATTACCCATGGTTTCCATTGGAACTTCAAAGGCATTTTAAAATAATGGAAATAACCTGACATGTACTTGTAAGCTCAAAGTAAATAAGCCCAAACAATGAGATCCAGTGGTAAATGATGTGCTAATGCTAGTTAACATCAGAACCAGAGATAAATTCAGCTGTGCACATCATCATGGCTGAGAACTGCTGTTTAGGATAACCTCTTCTGAACTAGAAGAAACATATATGGGATTCCACCCTAACCCTCTGTAGTGGAATAACCAGATTCCCAAGGTCTGTATATGCAGCCACTTGTCGTTTCCAAACTCTTACCTACTCTTCACCCTACTGAAAGATTCACTTGCTGCCTAGTTCCAGATTTCAAAGGTCCTCAGACAGGGACTTCTATCCAGCCCTTTTTGAAGCTTAAAGTTAAAAAAATGACCATGCTAATTCTCATTCCTTTCTGACTCCATGTTGGAGTTCGAGGTCTTTGATCCTATCTTGGACACAAGAATAAGGAAACCCTTAATTCTGTTGAAAACCTCTCCAGCTTCTTACTCATTATATGTAGAAAGACATGTTGCAAAGTACAAAGCTTCCATATAGTACCTTTTGCCAGATAATTGGGAATGTACTGGCTATCAAAATCTTAGCTTCTTCTTATCACCACTAGTGCAAAAAGACTGTATTTTTTCAAAAATTTTCAGTGCAAATTTTCAAGCTCTTCTTGTAACTGCAAAAGAGTTAATTCAGGCTCTGCCTTCAGTGTTATGGAGCTAAAAGGACTTTACAGCCCCCCTGCTTATCAATGGAAGTTTTTCCACTGCTTGCAAAGGTCTCCAAATCAGACTCAAGCTGAAGGCAGAATCTTTTGAGACTATTATATGAGATGCAGAGTTCCTGCCAAAATACAAAGGTATGGAGTACTTGCCAAGGTTTTAAAAAAACCCACAGTGCTCTGATCCATCTACTTAGAACTTGCCAGACACGTTCTTCATGCAAACTTGCAAATAAAAAGAACATATTGCACACATAACCCAACCCCTTTTATATCTGTATGGGCTACAACTGCAGTAGGATTTTCTTACAGTGTTGGCTGCTACTTGTTGAAAGGTAAAAGAAGTGTGAGGGAGGAAAAAGAGATGAGCAGCTGAAGCAGGTCAAAAAAAGAGGGGAAGTTAAGTATGCCATGGAATCACTGTGACTGAATCATTGCTTCACCCTGTGGTGAGGGAATGAGCTCTGGGAATGGAATGGATCCTGGGAAGGGATTTCCTCTCTGTTTGTTCCCCAAGCACGGCCTTCCTCCTGCCACTGAAGATACATGTGCAGTGTAAGTTGGGATACAGCCCTGAGGCCATTCAGTCTGATTTATGCTTAAGCAGCAGGAAGACTCTGCATTGTATAAGCAATAAACAAGAACGTAGGGTCTGGGGTCCTTCTCCAGGAAGACTCTGAAATATTGAGTGCAATTTCCTGCTGTTTAGGAGATTTTAAGACAGCTCCAAAGAAAGATTTTATATAAAACAAAGCAAAACAAAAAAAAAATCCTATAAACTTATCTAGCATTTAGCTTTAACTTGCCAGAGGCACATTAAGTTTTATTAAAGTATCAACAAAGAGAAGCCAAAGTCAACAAAAACAGAGTGGGTTCTCCTGTCTTCTAGCCAAATCCCCTAGGTCCTGTAGAGCGTTCATCTCCCCTTTAAGCACAGGTCGCCCATCCCAAGACCTTTCTTTTCCTCAGTCCTGTCCCTAACATACATGTTGACATGCACTTTACTGCAACATTTGGGAATGCAACTTTCTTTGCTATATGAATATTTGGACTTTCTGCTTTTTCTAAGATGCTGTCTTCTTCCGCAAGTCATTCCTCTTTTTTCCCTTCCTCTTGTCTGTGCTGTTCTCCATAAGTCACAATTCTTCTTGTGGTTTTCTCTTTCTACCACCTAGTCTTCCACCCAAACCACTCCTGTCCATTTTCTTCTGTCATCTATCCCTCTTCATATAGGCTTTTCTCCAACAAAGCTTCACATTGTTTCCTACACCTCCCCAAAAGAGCAATATTACCTTCCCCCCTCCAAAGGGCTCCATAGCACACAAGGTCAACTGGACAACCTGGTGTTCCTCAGCCCATTATCTACCATGCTGCAGTCTCCGGTTAAAACTTGCTTGTGTCTCAGTGTAACGTGGGCTTGGCTACTCCACCAGACTGTGGAGTAGCCTAAAGATGAGGATCCCAAACCTAGCATCTGGTTTCTGACCCATGTCCTGCATTCCTACACTCCCTATAATGTACATGCACCGCAAATGGCAATAAATCCATCAGCTCAGTGCTCCATATTTCTATGCAAGGCAGTGTCGAGCTGGGAGTACAGGCTGGCTCGTGCCAATAGCTGATGGGGATATTATAAGCTTCTTCAAGCTGTCTTCAGTAACTGCTTTGTTCCTGGCAAGAGGTGGCAGCATCTGAGATAGATAAATTCTCAAATTGCAGTGAATGTGACACAGCGATAAATACTTCCCCTGATCCATGGTCACAGACTACTTGCCAAAGGTACTCTATACATGGTCTCCAGTGTACTTACTCTTTTTTGTAAGGGATACAGTGTTTCAAACAAAGAAACAAACAAAAAGGATTCTGGAACAACGAGAAAGCAGCAATTTGACTGATACTTCCTCTGGTCCTGAGCTGTTGCTGAGAGGGCTAGGGAAGGAGGGGGAGGTGGGTAAGAATAGAAAGTTATTAGGTCCACATTTTATACTGACTTCAGACCACTGTACGTTTGCCATTTAACATAATCTTGTGACCTTTCAGACTGCAACAGTCTGGTTTCAGGACAGCAACACATAAGTTGCGAGATCCAAACATACTACTACTTTAGATGTGGGTCATTTAAAATCAAATGCCCCAGGTGCTATCTGTAATACAGACATCCTGCACCAGCTCACAGCCACACAGCCACAAAGCCTGCTTCCTGGCATTTTCTTCCGTGGCATTAAAGATGGCACTTTTGGGCATTAAAAAAAAAAAAAAGGAAAAAAAAAAAAAGAGGAAGGCCCCTCTGGTCCTGATTATACAGAGATCAGTCTGGAGTAGCTCTGCTGCAGTCAGTGTAAATTGCCTCAGATTTGTGCTGCGGAGATTTGGCCCAAATCTATAGTAGCTCACTCTAAACGTATTCCCTAACTGAAAAACAAGACAAAACACTGTCTGAATTGAAAGTATTTGAACAACTGACTGTGGTTTAAATTTAAATCTGACTCATAATCGGGTAATATGTTCCACAGCATCTTCTTCCTCATACCTTCAAGCAGGGAGAGAGGTCCTTAAAGAAATGGGGGTTACCATTGCTTGGAGGGCAGACAGCTCTTCCTAGACCACAAGCAAGCTCCATGAGAGTTCTTGGCATGGACCAGGCCCTCCTGACATGGAAAGACCAAAGATCTTTTCTCCTGTTTACTTCAAACTTTTCATCACAATCTGATGTTCCCCCCAAGCCTTAACCTGGCTCCACTTGTTTGCTCCAACCCTGCACTCTGATATATCCCATGGTATGTCCCCCCACATCCGCAGCCTCTCAGGTACTCCCGCCCATAAGAGCCTTGGATAATGATGACAATAAAAAACAGTGCTTCGGCTGCTTTTTTCATGATGCTTTATGATGTGTTAACAAAACATGGCACTGCTTCCATAGGAAGTAATTATTACTTGTTATTGTTTGACCGTCTGTACATAATAAAAATACCTTAAAACCAATACCACAATGCTCTCTGAACACTGGCTTTTCACCCTATGAGGGTTTCCACTTGTCCAGCTTTGTGGTGGTGACTTATATATTTTTTTTTTTGGAATGTTTATTCATAAAAGACAAGCTTTTTTTTTGAAGGGTGCAGGGACTTTATTCATAATACAGAAGCACCTTAATAAAAGAAAGATGTGACGAACTCTTCAAAGCAGGCAAGAAAACTTATGAACAAAGACATTCCCATAACAACTGCTCTTTATCTGATCAAATTCCAATAAAGCCTGCATTTGGCATAATCTTTAAAAACATAGCAAGAGCCATCAGAGGATGCTAAAACTTGTTTATTTAATACTATTCCTCCTCCCTCTCCCAAAAGTACTTTATCCTCTCAATATTTTCTGAAGTTGCAGTGCATCCTGAGAAGTGCTGCCTAGTGGAAGGACAGGAGAAGCGCAGAAGAGCACTTACTATGCCTGAGGTCACACCACTTCCTTCCTTCCTTCCTTCCCTCCCTCCCTCCCTCCAGCTTCCCACTCTCCTACATGCCAATGATCAGCATCACCACCAGCAGATTAACCCCCACTTTAGGGCAGAAATCAACAGAAAAGACAACGCCTTTAAAGAATTTAATTCACTTAACTGGAGCCAAGAAGAGACAGAAACTATACTAGCCTTATAAAAGAAACTTTATTCCTACTGCTATGAGTTTTATTATTTTTCATCCTAAGACTACTTAATAAGTGCACTGCACCTCCCATCTGGACAGGAACACACAGACGTGGCTGACTAATCCTAAAATACCAAGAGAAATACTCTGGGTGAAAACAGACATTAAAGAAACTGTTTCTGCTCTTGGGGATTACCACTTGCCCACTGGCTTTGTGGCTGCATCCAGGGCACACGTATGAGAATTCATCTCCAGGATCTACTGCCCAGAGAAACCCGGGGGGCAGCATTCCTGACAGAGATCCACAATCGCTCACTCCCAGCATATATACGATGGGGTGCTCTCTGCTCCAACCCCGCCTCTGAGGTGGGAATGGGGACCTGCTGCTGTGCTGGGCCACAGCCAGCAGCCCCAAAGGGAGTGAGGAACCACGGCCCTGGCTGGCCACGCCAAGCAGCCCCAGACTGCCTTCCCAGAGTCAGTGCAAACAAGGGCTGCAGGAAAACACAAAGTCTTTTTCTGATGTGGTTTGGAAAAGGGAGCCAAGTATAGCCTGAGGAAAGCTTAGCTGAAAAGGTGCAGTCTTGCATTTCTTTTTTTCGTTTTAAGGGGTAGATCTGCAAGATCAGAGGACCACATAAAGAAAGAATCAGGAGGAGAAAAAATATTTATATTCTACTGGCTTATTTTTTTCCATTTACCCTGCACATCTGTCTCTTGCTGCTCCTAAAATAGTTATTCAGAAGAATATTGTCCCTTCTGTACCACTGGTACATATACTACTACTAAACTGCCACTGGACTAAATCAGGGAGCTCTTGGAGAGCAGTTAGGAGACTTGCATGTGTTGTGGCCACTTTCCCAGTGAGCAACAAGAGACGTCTGATTGTGTCTAGAAGACTTATGCCTTTCTCTTCCTGCTTGACTGAGAAAGATGAAAGAACATGGGAAAAACCGTTCCCTGAAACTGCAGGTATGAGAGGAATTTCAAAAACCTTCATCAAAAAGATCTCAACAAAGCAAAACACTAGGCAATCCGAAACTTGGTAGGAGGAAAAAAAACCCACCCTAATAATTAAATCCTGCTTATGCAAGATGTAAAACCACATCGTTCCTTCTGGGCACAACAGCTCTGGCAAGCACATCATGTATCTCACAAGACAGGAAGCAGTGCTTATGCACAGAGGAGGAGCAATGGCTGCACATGCCAACTCCATCAGCAATCTCCTCTGCAAGGCTTGCTCTCCACACATGGCTAGAAGCAAAGATACCTGAGTATCCTCAGGTACCTTCAGCCCTTAGTGAACATATTTGTCTCTCCCACTTCCACAGAAATGAGCATCTTCCTCACTCTCCCACTTTATCTCCCACATTTGTGCCTTCCTTCACTGCTGGACACCCCTATCTGTACCCTGAAGCTCCTCTAGCATCACTGGGAACAATGCCTCCTACCCATTCCTTCCTCACCTTCAGCTCCTCAGATTTTCTTCTTTCTAATCTCTAAATTTCATGTTCTAAGTTTTAGGATGCTTTCTATAGCACTGCCCTACAATACACCACGGAATACCTCAAGTTGCAAGGGACCCTAAAGGACCACATGTACCCTTCTCTTTAATTTCTCCCAGGTTTTGCTTTTCTTGTTAAAACACTGCATGCTGACCTCGTGCCTTGTGACACAGATTAGATGTAGAAGTATTTAGGGACCCTGATGCTCCTGCAGTAGAGCTACTGGCAAGGAACCCATGCAGTTCAGACTAGCCATCACAGAGATGGCCAGAGATAACACCTCTATACAAGGTTCTAGGAAGAGCTGCATAAAAATTTGCAAGATATAAATATGACCAAAGAGGGCAAAAAACAACCAGCAGAAGGCAGCTAGAGGAGCTTGTTAAAGTAGAGCAGATAGACAAACTAACAAGTAGCTGTTATCATTTGAATAGGTGCTCTGTAAGGGAAATGCTCCGGAGACAGCTTGCCTCTCTCCAGGCAAAGGAGCAAATTAACGTGCCTAAAACATGCCTGGCACAAACACATACTCAGAGCTTGTTGCCTTTGGTTTGCCTGTTACTTGGTAAAGAAAAGGCCTAATCCTACAATAACCTGCACTCATTACTCTCATTAACTTAACACTTCACTCAGTATGTCCCACCCAGCTTAAAAAAAGAAACTGCCTTACTCACCAGCTACATATTTATCTAAACGGCCCAAGTACCTGCCCTGGATGCAAGTGTCAGTCATTTCCATGGGCACAGGCTTGCTGGAGTCAGACTCTCTCAAATAGGCTCCAGCTGTTTCTCATCACAAAGCAAAATCCCAGCCAAGGAAAGGCCCTTTCTTCCCTACCTCCGCTGAACCCTTTGTATCCCATGTTCCTCAAACATGGAAAAGCAATGAACTGAGCTCAGGCAAACACAGCTGTACTCCTTTCAGGTGGCTGACTAACAACTTTTGAAAGTAGAACAACAGAAAGCCCAGAGATGCCATCAACTCCTTTTAGGATTTCTGAACAGTGAGGTCAAGCCAGAACATACAATTGTTTCAACAGGCTGGTGTGGCTGTGTCACAGGGACTCGTAGTGTAATTCTCCGTGATGGCTGTTACACACAGACGACACCCATGATTCTCACTAAAGATTCCTAGCTTTCTCTTTTAACAAATGACACATTATTTATCTGCCCTTGGGAAGGAAGATAGCCAGGTCATGGCCAGAAAGACAAGTACACAGTGACCACCTGTGGACCTGAACAACATTCAACTAGGAATCATGCTTCTCCTATGTTTAAACAACATCTAAATAGTCCAGTGTGCCTTTTCCTGTTTCCAGCCTCTAAGGCTGGCTTAGCCTGTCACTTCAGCAAGCATGTGAACCCAAGTGAGGGAGAAGACACATTTGCAATCACTGGATCTGAATCGGACTTCACAGTGCTGGTAATCCAGTGCAGTGCTCCGGCATAGCTAATGAGGGCAGCAAGAACAGACCCAGGGAGGGGCTCAATATACTTTGACAAGGTGGTATCCTATCTGGCAGGGTTTTCAGCAAACTAAGGCTTGGGTTGGTGGAATAACTATGAATTTTAATCAGTATAAAACTTCTGGGATCTGAATCCCTTTTGGTTGCTGTGTTTCTCAGCAAAGTGAACTATGCTTTAGATTAAATATGCTACAGACAATATTTGCACAAATGCACAGACTCAATGTAAGTGACTTTAATATCTCTTAAGCCATTAAAGATTAAATGACATCAATCTTATCGACAATCAGGGAGGACTCATGGGGTCATTTGTGACCTCTCAGTCCTTGAACTGTCCAGTCCTCTGCCTCAACTAATGGGCTACTATACAGAAGCTAGGTCTGAAACTGCTGAGCTTTGAAACTCAATGACTAACAATGCCATTTCTGTGAGGAATGGTTAACAGGCTTCTGAACACAGGCCAGAGAGAGGAACTTGACTTCTGTGTAAACTGCAGTACAGACCAGGTGTTGGGAGACAGAAATACTGGAGATGACTTGTTTGATGTCATGTTCCGTCCGTTATTGTTATACGCTGAAACTTTCAAGTCCTGAGGCACAATTACCAGAAAAAGTTTGCATATTTCAGCTTCATATGATTTTGAATATCCTTTTCTAGGAAAGGCACAAAAAATAACATGCTACTTTGGAAAGATGGGACTCAACTGCTTCTCCCTGTGATTTGTTCCACCTGCTAGACAGGTACAAGGTGGGCTTGTAAAGATGGGGAAGCTGCTGCATGCGAGTGGATACTGTACCTGGTACAGCTCTATCCGCTGCTCCGAGACCCGTGCCTTTGAGTTCTGTAGGCGGAAGACCCTGAACTCGGCCTTCACCAAGTTGGAGGCATTCTTCTCCATCGCTGAGACATCAAATCTGACAATTCGGAAGTAAAGACTGTAGTAGCTCGGTGGGATGGCATCTGCAAGAAGACAGTGTTATTTTATTATTATGTTTAATGATAAAATATGTTGTTCCTTCAAACAGCATAACACAAGGCAGCCTAAGTAAGGGGAATAACCATAGCATGATTCAGTTGCCGATGCCAATTTAATATTATTAACAATTTAAGAAAAAATAAACCCAACCCACCCCACGTGTGTTTGGTTATAGGAATACCATATCAATACAGATTAACAACTATTTCAAACTATTTCAGGCCATGCATTTAAACGGCCCCTCTTTCAACATACTGGTGGAAAATCCTAGATGCTTCTATATTGGGAAAAAATCATAGCAGCTGGTATCTGGCAAATGCCTTCAGACTTGCATAGAGTTCATAGGAATTTGCTAAGACAACAACTAACCACAACTCCTCTGATCTGTATGTTCTCTGAAGCCCATTTCCCCCCAGAATATGGAGCATAAATTAGCCAGCTTCAGATTTTGTTTCATATTTAGTTATTAAAGGATTTTATTGGAACAAAATATTCATTCTGATTACAGTGACACTGGCTGGAAGAGAAGGAAAAAAGGAGGAAAAATGCAAGCAGACCTTATAAACAGAATTACATCAATTTTGACCACTTGGAAACAGTAAAAGCCATAAACATAACCACCCCTCGCTATATATTGGGGCAAACCAGTTTGAATAATTGACTCAAGTCTTCAATACCAGCAGTAAACGTATCATGTTTAGGTCTCAAAACAGTCTCTTCCTCCTTCTCAGCTGTAAACCCTGGCAGATGCTAAGTAGTGAAGCTCTTATGTAGAGCCAGAGTTACTCTCAAGGGTCCAACGATCACCTGAGGCCCTTCCCTGACACCATCCTGGCCAGCAACAGGAGGAACCCTCTGCCCGACCACCATCCCTTAATGTGCGGGACTCCCTCCTTGCCCCACTGCCTGGCAAGGCAGAGGAGTCAAAATGACTCAAAGGCTCTGATGAAAAACTCTGTTCAGTGGTGGAGAGGAAATGTTAGAGAGGTGTGTGGTCCAGCACCCATGAAAGACCATGAAAGACCTTGTCCCAAATCCCAGTGAGGCGTCCTGCTCTGCTGCCTCCTTTGGCTGCCCAGGCCATTAATCCAGGCATCTATTAATCAAATAAAGTACCTTCTTCTGGAAGACACCCAATTCTTCACAGATAAAGAAAATGGAAGCTATCATTTTTATGTAAAGAGATAGGAGAAGCCAAGTCCAGTATACTTATCTTTGCTTCCAAAGCCTAATGCTTAAAGGTAGTTGGAATAAATCCTTAATATTTATTCCTATCGATAAGACATATTAGTAGCTTAAAGTCCTTCTTCCAAATATTTAGTGTTTCTGGACCGGCTGCTATTACCAGAACAATACAGCAACTTCTAGTTTACATGAGGCAACACCCCTTTCAGTTATGTTTTTAATAACCGATTTGTTGTCATTGCTTGAATAATTCTAAATTCAAACTGACTACAGAATAAATACCAAGTACAAGTCACTCACATGAGGCATAAAGCTGTTTCAGCAAAACTTGCAAATGTATTTCCTCTACAGAACTGGGTCAAAATCTCTTTTTTAAATTATCAGAGGTAGTACCTACTAAAAATAACCTAGCTACTAGAAAATCTTTGACAATAAAGAAATAATCTTGGCCTCAACTGTAGACGCATTGTAAGTGAGAGATGATAGGTTGTCAAAATACCTAAAAAAAACCCTCTGAAAGAGTACTTCCCAAAGTGGGCCCTCAGTATGGTCAAACGGGTAAGAAGTATAAATACAAACAGGAAGCCCCCAGGCTTCTTTATGATCCCATTTAATTAAAGAAACAAAAAAAGGGTTCACAGATTTTCACATCTGCAGTGCTTGAAAATAAACCCAAAAGCATCATGATCAGTATTCTTGCCTACCAGGCTTATTGACAGAAACCTGCTACATTCTTACAGTGAAAACTCAAAGAAAACCTGGTGAAAACTATCCCCACATCAGAACCAATCCTCTCTCCCATGAACAACATATTAGAACTGGTTTCTCTCAAAATACCAAATTAAGGTCTTCTGAGAAAAATTTAACTTGATGTAATCATAGAATGGTGATGATCATAATTTCAATACATTTTGCACATTCTTTTAAAAGCTACACAGTTCAGAGATTATATCCTCATTTAAGAGAGAAATGATCTCTTCAACTTACTTTTTCTGCTATCGGCAACTCCAAGACTACTACTTGTTCTTCAGCCAAACCTAATCCTACTAGGAACATAATTTGGCATAATAATATGTATATATAAGATTAATGTTTCCAGGATGAGTTGTAAGTTGTCCTTCCCTGTCATTCATCTGAGTCATCAACCTACCGTTTCATTCCCTGTGGACAAGCCAAACTAGCAGCCAGCCACTTGCCCTGGCACAGACAAACCCTGGCCATCTTGACTTTATTTCAGATTGAAAATTCCCATTTAACTGTCAGTTTGATTCATATATAGCTTCTAACTTATTTCTAGAACTTTTTTGTGCTAAATTTGTAGTCTATCTTTTCAGTTTCTATATTTTAGAGACTCTATATTACAAATACATGAATACATATCTGAACTGATTTTCCTGAACCATCTCCGCACTTGCATTTTTTCTTTCTTTCACACATAGAGCAGATGGACAGAGAAGGAATACTGTAAGTGTGCATGTGTCTTTGTTTGTATATGTGCATTTGTATGCACAGTGAACAAGCATTTATCTTCCACTGGAAGGCAGGCATGGGACACCCACCATGAGTAAGAATGAATTCCTGTCTTACATAAGCTTCGTCTCTCACATAAGATAGTTCTATATCTTGCAAAAACCTGAACAAGAAATTTCATTATTTGATTACTCATGACAGTAGCCAGGGGAAGTCAATTGAGGAAAAGGCATTATTCATCAAGACCTGAAAAAAATAGGATTTTTACTAGCTGGCACCCTTCCTCTGAAAAATAATGGCTGACTGCAGAACTGGGTTTTATGTGAAAATTAATCAACTTTGAGAGCTGAAACTTGTAATTCTCTTTAAGGGAATTAAAAGAACCCTATGAAGTCTACAAGGTTTTGGATTAGCCTTTAAGTGGTCTCAGATGCCGCAATTTATCTCTCTTTGTTACTCCACCTTAACCTGACAGTTGTATCAATTCAGACTCAGTTGGATACCTCTGGACTCTCTTCTGGTTTTGGCCCACTGACTCCAGTAGACACCAGAATGATTCTGACCAGGTCACCCTGTAAACACAGTTACCCTGCTGCAGACTAGATTCCTTAAGTATTCTTTGAACATTATCACTAATGAGTGGAATGAAATCAATACGTTTCCGGTAGCTAGGAAAGCACAGATTTCTTTTGTTTCAGAGAGAGGGAATAGTAAATGCAGCGAAATATTCCACTTTTATCAACTTTATATTATTCACTAAAAAAACCTGAAGGCTTCCAGCTCTAATAATCATAATCAAAATCATCATAGCACAAGTGAGACAAGATTTATAAAACATAGTTGGAAAAGGTGAGGGCAGCATCCCTCCTCTTCCCTTTAGCCTACTGGACACCAAGCATAACAAATTTAGCTTTTTTTATTCCTTTTGTTTGGTTCATTGGTTGGTTTTCCTTGAATGAGATGAAACTTCCTCAGCTACTTTACACAGGACAGCCTGAACTGCCAGGTTAAAATGTTTCCAGGTCTGTGAGTGTTAAAGTGCATAAGGATGTTGTGGTTTCTGTGCTTCTAACTGACTTTGTTCAACATCCAGCATCCTCTAAGCTCCTGTGCTAGTAACTAGGACAGAAAGCAGCCCTGCTCTGCTGACCCAAAAAGCAGAAGACCTATCTCAAAATACTCAACACTGCAGCATTGCTCCAGGTTGGAGCACTGTCAACAAGAGAGACTGAATGCATCCTCTCATTGACCATCCAAAACAGCACGTAGACCCTCAGGCATTGCTCCTGAGAGAACATCGAGATGGAGTCAAGCTCCCTTAAACCAAAAGCAGGAATGGAAGCTGTTTGCCGGAGATATTCCCCAAATCAGGAATCTTCTGCATAAAAGGATGACACTTGGCCTTCCACAGTTGTGTTTGATGAACTAAGCCCTGCATTTCCACAGCTTTCCTCACAAGTACTGCACGTACTGACATTTCAGGAAAAACAAAACACTCTGTTTGACACAGCTCTTCTGAGAGCTGGGCTTTCATTCTGGCAAGCAGGAAGGCCTAAATTCAATTGTATCCAAATGAGGCTATTTTTCCCCTCTGAATTTTCATTTCTGCTATTATACAAAAAAAAAAAAAAAAATCAACTATGTGCATGGTCCAAATTAGGAAATGTAAACAATTTTACTTTTCTCGTTGGAAGACACTAGACAGGCCATCTTCACACATACACCCACACTGGAAAGGCTGAGAGCTTCAACCTAATTCTTCCATCAAGGCCTTGTAATAAATGCTCCAAAGATTTATTTTTATTCCCTTTGTGTTATTAAACTTTGGAGGGCTTCTTTTCCTTTTTCTTCTCTTTCTGGTGCTTTGCCCATTCTTTATTACGGCAGCTACAAAACATGGAGTGCCCTCTTCTTCTTGCCCTTTTTTTTTTTTTTTTTCCCCTCTCTTTTCCTTTCCCCTCGTCATCTTTCTAACTGCAGGACATGAATGACTGTGTAGTAGGTTTTGAAGCAGCACACACAAATATTTATAAGAGTAGCTTGATTGTTATTAAATGCAGTTGTTATGCTTTCCACACTCTGGCAGGCTTCCCCAACCCATCTAACTTATTAGGACCATTTAGGCTGTTCAGATTTAAGCTCACTGATAGCAAATTGTATGGGGTTTTTTCTTTTTCTTTTTTTTTTTTTTGTAACAGGCAGCCTAATGTGACATTATTTCTCCCCCTATGTGAATTTTACTCTCTGCTCAACATACCAGTCCCCCATGAGCCGGGTCAAGCTGCTTTTAAAGACATCCAGACATGGTAAGTGAAGCAGCATGCACCAGGCTGCTGGAAGGACAGGCAGCTTGTCAGCTCTACCAGCACATCTTTCCAGCAGGATCCTGTCCTTCCTGTCAGGCACACTCAGGTCACAAATCCTTTCCTCTTTTCCAGGGAAAGTCTCTCCAAGAAATTAGAAACTTGTTTAATGCATCTGGGCTCCTAAACCCCATGGATAATTACTCTGCTCACCCCTCCTGACCCTGACGTGACTACAGAATCCTGCAGGAAGCCATCTCTCTGCAATGAAAGAGAATATATAAATACAGTGAAGCAAAATACAGAGGCCTACGGGTTATATTTGGGAACTGGGATTGGCCCTCAGAAGTAAATCAGTTGTACATCAGCTTTCCATTAGCTCTGAAACTCTATTCTGCACTGACACAAAGTTACAAGCACATCCATTAGCTAATCAGTGCTTCTGGACAGAAACACTTGTGACACGCTCCACTCAGATGTCACTCCCAGTCTCTTGCAGCAGGGCTTCGAAGTCATACAGAACAAAAGCAGTGTAAGAAGCTTACTCCAATATTCCAGTCTTTACCTACCAAGCTGCCAATGGGCTACTACTTTTATCTGCCATTAACCATTTGCTGTTGAGGAGGGACATTGCACTGAAAGTCAGAAACAGGGGATACGGCTTTCAGCTGAGGCACAATGGCTCTGGAGCAGTTTTGCTCACAGAAAAGAGTACGTGTGCACCTATAGTGCAATGTAAGATCCAATGTCTGTTACTGCACCTGTAAGAAAAGAGTATTTTCCTAATTATCAGATTTGGTGACTTTTTCTGCTGTTGAACCACTTGGTATTCCTCTTTTAAAACACACCAAGATCCATGACAACACATGAAAAGAAAAAAAAAAAAAAACAAAAAACAAAAAACCAGGATGTTCTTCACATTGAAGAGATAGGTTCAATGAGGCCAAAAAGGAATTTTCTGAAGGTATGTTTATGAAATTATGCGTTCCGTACTTAAAAACTGGCAAAGGCCTTCTGGTACTGCTGCTCCTTCCTCATTGCTTCACCAAGCCTGAATCAAAAGATCACCAGCCAAAGCTGTGACCTCAATAGCACAGTAATCTGGTAGTTTTGTTTCCTGTTACCCAAATACTTAATTCCTTCAAAGCACTACTATTGCTCTGGAGTTTGATGGACTTTGACACTGTAACGTAATTGTCTTTTGTACTCTTGAATTCCGAAATGGTGAAAACCATCCAAAACATGAGACACCATAATTAGCCACTGGAGAATTACAGAGTTAAGTTAAAGTTTAGGTTAAGGTCTCACAAAGACAAGTAGTAAAATAAAACTCAAATCATTGGTTCTGTTATAGCAAAGCTGCTGCATGGGATTCTTGGTATAAAACAGGTTAAGTTGTGCTCTGTAGGTCATTTTAAAGATGCACAGAATAGGGCATCTTATTACATACTCCCTACTTTGTTTCACTTCATCTCTACTAGCACATTGAAGCTAGTATTGCTTCCTACAGCAAGACATCCTACCACGAAAAGCTAAAAGCTACCATTGCTGTTTTAAGGCTGTAACAATATAACCCAGTTAAAAACCTCCTGGGTTTTGTTTGTTTGTTGGGTTTTTTTTTTTGTAATTGTTCTCCCTGGGCTGGGCTAAATCATGTTGCAAGGTCAACCTCAAGTGTATTTACTTGCTGCAGCTGGAACTGACTTTGGATGCTCCTTAATTTGGTCTGGAGACCATTATAAGGCAGGCTGTGATTTTCCAATATCACCGAACTGTCTGATTTAAGTGAATCATAGAAGCCAGAAAGCCCTCATTTAAATCCTTTCTCCTTTCTTCCCTTGGACTTTCTGCCACCCTTTTCCAACTATACTCATGAAGCTATTAGTCTTTGTAGGTTCAGCCCGAAGCACTGTTTAGCCTGAAAAGATCTGTACTACCCACTCCAGCTAGAAAGAAGGAAGACAAAATATCTATTTTGAACAATCAGCTGTGGCTTCGTCTTTCCCCCCTCTCCTATAGGTACCATATGAAGAAAATCAGCTGGGCCAACATCACATATGTTTATTCACCTCCTGTGAGAACCAACAGCCAAGAAGTCTAGGCTCTCATAGATGACCCAAATGAACCCTTCTTGAAAAAGGTTTGCAACTATTCCATCACCCAAAAGGCAAAGGATAGTAAACTTTAATACTGATGAAAAAAATTGCAGGAGCATTCTGCTTTATCTGAGATGACAAAAGGCCTCCAAAAAAGCCCATAAGATCATTCTCCTATGAATGTCAGAGTGGTTGGTGTTGCAGCCTCAAACGCTCTGGCTGCAAGGGGATGGAGCGTTAATGTGGGTGCAGGCTCCCACAGAGAGACCCAGCTTCTCTTCCCAGACCATGCCATGAATGCCAATATGCAGCAAGCAGAAAGGGATTAACCTCTTCCATGCTTTAAGACAGACTAGACCAGATTTTCAAGTGTTTAGCATCCAGTAGTTTGAGGCTTTTTTGTTTCTGCTGTTGATTTTTTAATTTTTCCAAATGTCCCTAGAATGAAGTCTCCCAACTAGATGTTTCTGGCCTGATTTTCAAAGGGCCTAACTGTTCTCGTGGTCTTCTGATAACCAGTTTTGGGGTTTGGCACTGAAATAGAGCTGGATGTGTCTTTGCCAGCTAGCCCCAGCTGCGGGTGCTGACACTTAGAGAAAACCTTCACCTTACATCTTGCCTCCTCTTTAGCTCACCTTGCCCAAAAACCTAAAGCAAAATTCTCTGCCAGTATCTGTCAGCTAGAGTGTAGTCAGACACACAGAAAATATTAATGATTAAAAAAATTCAAAAACTTATCTGCAGGACTAGAGGCCAAGCCACTGGGCTACATAGAAAAAAGTAAGTAACCCTACCTACCAAAAAAGCAGAAAAAACAGAAAAATCCCCCATGCCTCTTTCCTCTCTCTCCCCTTTTGATATCACATCACCTCCAGCCTTTACCTAAGTGGTCCATACAGTACTAGTCCATTGGTCTGTGTGATCAGTATGCCACTATGATCACCTCCTATGTTTTCCTTGATTGGACCATTTAACAGCAAATACCCCCCAAAAGTGATGTACTGTGACAGCAGAGGTGGCAAGAACTAACCAGCAAGAACTAACCAGTGTGTGTCATCAAGACACAATCACAATGCACATTGAATAATCCTCTTCAGGGACAGGCTTTACACAGTGTAGTGTATTGCCTGAGCAAAACTAGTCTAACCTTCTTTCTACACTTCCTCTGTCTCCCACCATTGCTCATTTGCAAAAAAGAAGATTAAAAAATCTGACAGTGTTTTGGGAATGGGAAAAAATTACTTAGGAAAAACATAGATACTCCTCCCAGGCAAGCCACAATTTATTTTGGAGGAAATCAATTGCCTGTGCAAACTGTCCTGAACAAAAAGGAAATGCTTGTCGAGCACACCTGAATGTAAGGACTACCAACCACATAGCATGAGTTTACATCTTCAAATGTATGCTAAGGTAAATCAGCACAGAGATTCCAAAAACTTGTGTTACTCTACTTTACAGCCACAAGGCAGTCCTGAGACAATTAATAGCCACAATCCTGGTCTTTTACAAACCTTCCTATCCTATGATTGCATTCTATTGAATAGGACTGAATTCCTCTATGAAAGTGCACTTGTCTTCTGCAATTCTGAAGAAAGCAAGAAGTGCCCAGAAGATCACTTCTGCTATAAAACAAAGCTCCCTGAGTATTAACTTACAGAAAAGTCAGACTGAGCACTAAGCCTAGAATCATCTGCCTGGATCCAAACCTCTGAAGCTGGAGGAGGATCAAAAGCCAGTTGAAATTGCTGAAACCTCTGGCTAAAATGAAAGGGGAAACTGTCCGGTCCCTTTCAGGAAAACAAAAACAAAACTCTGACCCAGGCAGACTTGGTGTGACTACTGCCAAATACTCTCTATTCCTTAAAAAGGAATGTGGAGTCCCTCCCAGGGGATGACCCCTCTTGGGACAAAGCAGCCTGTGTAGCACGGCCCCATTCCTGATCTTTCTCTCCCAGTAAGAAAGCTTATTTACCTATTAGCAAAAGCTGAAGTATATGGAAACAGGGTACACTAACACCTCACATGGCAACACCTGTGGGTCCCCCCAGGTGCATGCTTCTCAGTGGATGCTTTCTGCCTCTGCCTTTACAATTGAAAATGAATCTCCTGAAGAAAAAATCCCACACATGAACTCATCAGATCACCCTCTCCGCTTGCTTTTAAAGCTTTCCAGGCTGTTGGCTTGTTTTCCCTTGTCCATGCTGAAATGCTGGGGTTGGGTAATGGGAACAGCACTGATGCATCACATGAGAGCTATTTGCAGGTCTAAATTTTGAGCCGTTGAGCAACGCTTAATTGGGATAACCTAATTACTCAGGAGTATTCTGGAGGCAGCAAATGCTGATTTTCCATTCCAGACCACTTTCAGCATATACAAATTTCCACACATTTTAGAAAGTCTGAAAGGTCTGATCTCAGTTCTCCTCAAAGTCCTATTTACACATCACCTGTCATACAAAGGAGCCAAGAGGGAATGTAAACACACAAATCATACAACTATCTTTGTTTCTCAAGAAAGAAATCTTAATCTGGTGGCAGGTTTAAACACATGGGGTAAAAAAAACCAGCTCACTCTCTCAAAACATTCTCCCCTATAATCTCACCGCTGCTTATACAACACTACAGTTTTAATAGTGAGACCGAAAAAAACCCTTGCCCCTGGGTCAGATGCACAATGAGCTAACAGGAAAGCTGCTGTGTCCATCATCAGGTGTTAGAACAAGTGACAGAATTACCAAAGCCTCTCCAAAACCCGAGTGAAGTTTTGGTACCATTGAGGTCACTGACAAAACATTCCCATCGCTTTCAAAAGAGCCAGGAATTTACCCACACACTTGTAAGCACAGAGAGGATTTTCAGCACAAGAAAACTGTCTCCAGACTCTCCACTTTCTGTTCTCCATGAATTTAGTTTGCCAGCAAAAGTTCCTTCAGCTTTCAGCAGTTATTTTGTGAACATTCAGGGAAGAACAACTCCTTTCAAATCCCCATCAGGATCCTTTGAATGAAATCCCAGGTTATCACATATCACCACTGAAATCAATTATGTAAATAGATGTGTATTGTGTTTGGAAACTTCTCAGGTATGTACTTTGCTATTCTGCTTACAATGGAATGTAAGAAAAATATCCTAGTGTCTTTCATCTCTCTCCATGAAGGGCTGCTCCTCTTTCAGCTAGGAATCATAAGCAAGAATTGCAAATACAATCACCTATCTCCTCTTAAAAAAGAAAAAGAAAAAGAAAAACATACACACAAAAAAAACCTCACCAGTGAACACAAACCTTTCTCAGTGGCAAAGTAAGACTTGACTTGCTGGCACTGTTCAGCCGAGGTTTTATGGCTACAATGACCTCAGAGACTTAAAACAGATCAGATTAACCTTCTGCTGTTCACAAGACTGACCAAGTTTTCCCTGTAACAAAGGACTTTTTTCTCTTTCATTTCCCAGCCTTCTGGTTGCATGCTATTGACGTGGTATCTTCAGAAGCAATTTGCAACAAGAGACCTCTCCATTGGTGGGGCTGAAGAAGCAGACATGATCACAAGTCCAGCTGCCTTTCTTGTATATCGTACTGCTGTACACAGAGACATTGGGATGCTGAGTGCAGTGCCTTAAGACCCCTAAGCAATCATTATACCCACAAACTCCAAGTAACCTTGAATAATTTTTATCTAAGAGAAGATTTTACCTTCTCTTCTCAACAGCAGATTAGGCGTAAGGTTAGATGTATGCGCCTGTGTTTGAGAAAGTGTATGTATGTTTATTAGTTCTTTTTAAATCCTTCCTCTTCCGGGCACCTTTCTCGTGAATTTCACTTGCACTGGCAGCCCAGGCAGCAGGATTGAAGCCGGCTTCATGGTGTTACCTCAGTGCCAATTTACTAATGAGTTATATTCAAAAATATATACTGTGCAGACATACTTTTATTGAATCCATCAGACTCACAAAAAAAAAAATTACTTGTGTTATAAATCCATTCTCCTCGTCAGCACAGTAGAGGAGCTTGGCAGGCCTGCACACAGCCATGCATGCTTCACATCTCTCCCTCCTCCCAGCTCCAGGGTTTCTGCAGGCATCAAAGGCCAGGCAGCAGGTGAAACGGAGGCATCCCTGACCGGATGCTCCACCCATGGGCAGGACACCCCTGCACCCATGGGCAGGACACCCCTGCACCCACGGGTGCTGCCAAGTTGAGCGAAGAAAGCGACACTCCTCCAGCAACACCAAAGGTGCAGAAAGCAGCTATCCCGCAGGGATGGGCCACTCATGAGACACAGGACATTGGTACTGCAGGGACAACGTGGGTAAGGACAACCCAGACCTGGGGACCAGGGCAGTCTTTTTAGGACCCCAGAAGGCAGCTCTGGTGAGAAGGATCACGATTAAGCCTGATCCTTGGACAGAAGCACAAGTACACACTTTTAATGCTAGAAATCAAGTTAGTGTGTTTATAAGGCTAACCTCTCCAAGGCAACAGGGTTAATACTTCTTTTAAGGAAAACTGTGGTTACCCATCACATGCTTACATCTTTAAAATTAGGCCATGCACTAAATGTCAGTTCAGTAGAGCTTGTATTCTGACAGCAAACACTCTCAGTGCAGGCTCTGACTTGTGCCCTTAGTGCTGGATGACTTGAGCTGTGTTTTAAGCCTGTGAGTACACATCTGCATTTTAATTTTCTGCGTAGAAGCACTTTTAATTTCAAGTATTGCTATGAAATCCAAGAGGATAGCTGGAAATCCCTTGGATCTATCCTGAGGATTATACACTGCCATGACAACGCAACACTATACAAAAATCTACTTTACAGAAAATGTACCACTGCAGAACAAAGCTGTGCTGAAGAGAAAAAAAACACAACTGGAAAACATTTTGAATTATTTAAAGAACTAAGAAAACTTTCCCCAAATCCAATTTTCTCCAACAGTGTCACAACAACCACAAAGCCGTCATACATGACAAACTCAGTGGTGTTGAAATCAAGGAAATGGCAGAGAAAAGACATTCTCAGGGTATTTCACAATTCAGTTTAAGCTGTTCACACTGCTGTGTTTATGTGTCTCTCTACCTTAGCACAGAATAATCCAAATATCATTTCTCTTGTTTTTAAGTCAAATGTTTTATTTCCCCTCTTATTCATCTCCAGGGGGTTCAACAAACTAGAAGTGAATGTATGCCAGATAAGTTGTAAAGTCAGTCTGACTATTTAGCAGAATAATGGCAAGAAGCCTACAACTCTGCTTCAGAGAAAAAGCATAGGCATTAGCTTTAATTTAAACATAGTCCTGCTGAAATCATCCTATGAGCTCTCCTACGCAGCCATGTGCTTAAAAGCCTTCCTGCCTCAGAGCCCCTAGCAGTGAGGGACAGGGTGAATCCAGTCTTCATGAAATGAAGCTCCTCAGACTGAGGAGAGCTCACAGGACCAAATCCCTCATTGCAGTTCACACTTGCAATGTTATTTTCTGTTACTGCTTTCCCAACCTACCCAGCCTGTGTTTTGGAGAGGGCACCTCTGCCTACAGGAGCAATAGTGGGTGTTAGCTTTCATGCCTATGCTGTTAGTGGCCTTCCAGTTCAAACTCCTGGTGAGAGAGACGAAAATGAGTGTCAGCTTTCTGCAAGCATGCAGAGATTTACCTGCTAGGCTAAGCTCATCCCATTCGGCTCAAGCTGGCCATCTCACTTGGGGCTTTCCCATCATTTCATTCCTGTAAACCACTTGGTCATTTTCCCTCTTCAATTAGTCCCTTAAAACTTTCCTTCCTCTTCAAGCTTATGATTATTCCTTTATTAGAACATTTTATGGTGCCCTCCAAGGAGAACAGAATTAAATAAAACCCACCCCCATACACAATTACACAGTTATGTTCTGTACAGTGGAATAACGTACAACTTGTAAGAATCAGAGGCAATGCACAGATGGATAATGAAGGTAACACCGTCAAGTTTCTCTATTCTGAAAGGGGAAGAGAGTAAAATTAAATATACAGTCATAAAATATGTGAAATTAAATAGGCTTCTGCAAATGAAAGTTGCCTATGGAAATAGTTTCCAGGTCTATGGTTTTAATTTCTACATAAATAAATGGAAAACAGGATTAAAGGATATTCACAATTGTTACACATCGTATTTGGAATTGTAGCATTTTTTTCAGCTACAATAGCATGAAGGCATAATCCAATAAAGTCCATCTGAACTGCATCCAGCTTCTCCCTGATATTTTGGATTGGTAGACAAGAATCTGAAATCATTCTCCAGCAGCACTCACATGGGACTGAAACATGCAATATCAGAGTGATTTTGCAAAACTTCCCCACTTCTCAGGCTTTGGCTTTTGTAATTTGTAAAGATTAAAAATGTTTATGAGTTCCAGTCATTTAGCTTTGCTCATTTACCATCCCTGTTTGCAAACATCTCATGAACTAATTGAACCATAGGCCAAAATCTCCTCTAAAGGAGAAGTCCTCTGAATAAACAATGCCATCTGGGTACAAAGGTAGTCTGCACAGGAGCCAAAGTGTTAAAACTGCTCTTGTGCCCTAGTAAGAATCCATTCATGTTTGCAAACACAAAGGCTGGGGGCTTTTCATCCATGGCTAAAGTAGACCTTTCATTTTTCCCCCATTCCTTTTTCTGTTTTTCTTTTACTACCATGCACATTGATTTTAGCCCGAACAAACTGCCCATGAGCGACTGTCCTTGACATGTCTTCCTGTAAGTCAATTACCTAGGAAGAATTTAGCATGCTGTACCAGTTCATTCAAGCTTTTCTTCCTTGAGCTTAAAGTCTCCCTAGCTCTCCTGTCTTCCACAGGCCTGCTCTTCATCTCCAGCTGGACTGAAATAAGGTAAATATTACACTTACAAGGTAACAGGTCTGGAATGTGAAGTATCTAGAGCTCAGTGGAGTCTCTTCTTGGCATCTCAACGTATGTACTTTGTTGCCTAGTGCCAAACACTGTTCAACTGGCTTTATTCAATTCAAATGAAGATATTAAATCCCAGGACTGTATAAACATCATTGACCAATCAAAACTGTATTTAAGAGAAATGCCTTCCTAAGGGAAAAGTGCTACTTGCCTTTCAGAGTCCCCAAAAAGTGCAGTCTCAAATAAACCTTTCCATTTGGAATACATGTTTACATTTTTGTTATCATCCTTCAAAAATGAAAGAGAAGGGAAAGAAAACAAAGACTGGTATTTTGTGCTTTGTCCTTCAATAGGAGCCTTCCCTGTGGCATTATCATCTGCACAACAGCAAGGACCAATGCACACAAACCTCTGACATTTTAGTACAAGGTTTACAGAATAGCACTGAGAGCCAGATGAAGGCCTTTCCAGGACAGAGGGTCTGGCACACATTTCACCACTGCCCTCTTTATACATAATTAGTTCTATCATTGAATGAATTAGGGAAGGCAGACCGAAGGCATCTGCTCAAAGCTGCTTTCTAGGAAGACAGAAGAAGATGCATTTACTTGCCCTCTTCCTTGCACGTAAAAGATACTGATGTCAAAGAACAAGAACAGAGTCATAAAGCAACAATTAAGTTAAAATTCTCATTATTATCAAGCATTATAGAATGGCACTATACAGCATGGCTTGGGAAGGAAAACTGAGTATTTTTCACCTGATAACCTGGACCAAGCTCAGTTTTGACAAATGCTAACCTCCAAGTGCTTTGTTCGGAACTACAAGACCCCCTAAGACTGGAAGAGCTCTTCTGAATTTAGTGTTTGCTCCTACTAACTTAACTGCATGGGTCAGAGATGCCTCATATCCAGCACAGTGGAAGACACAGGATTCTCAGCTTAAAACTTCTGTCCCATGTGAATGGAATGGCTGGCAATGCCTACATACCAACACGTATTTAGCAAAGGTACAGATGGCTACAGTGTAAAGTCTTCTTTAAGTGAGATGCATTGACTTGCTCAAGAAGCATTTCTAGATCAGGGTGGGGAAAAAGGATAATACAGTGTGTAGAATTCAAAATGCAGGTGAGAAATAAACCCATCTTTCTCCTCCTTTTGGAACAGTCAGTGAGCTCAGAACTTTCTCAGTGACACTATAACTAAATGTAAATGGATTTTCCTCTTACTGCAAATTACAGAACTGTCCACCTAAATTGAGTGAAGCTGTAGCACTGTTGAATTACTAGTGTCTTTGAAAGGAGCGAAGAACATTGAACTAAGGTATCTACACAATATGAAGAAAGTAGAGGTGTCCAATATGTCTTCTGAGAGGTGTTAGTAACAAAAGTCATCTTACTCAGTGACACAAAGTTTACTTCAATACAACTTTACTAATCTACATATAGACTACACAGTGTTCTCATACCTCAAGGCAAAAGTTATGCCTTGCCAACCTAATTCTCAGAAGCATGGAAGTCCATTCTTCTCTTCACATGCGAGAAATGCGTTTCTTGACTGAAGCCAAGAAAAAGGACTACTCCATTATGACAGGCCTGTGGAACAGCTGCAGTAAGGCTAAACAGAATACTAAAAAAAACCCATACATTAAAGCACTACCTGAAAAATCCTTTTACCATTAAGCCTGGCACCCCAAACTGCTCATGGGCAATGAGACCTTAGTGGCAGGTAAAGAGACATTGCCATGTGTGCAGGGGACAGTATCTTGCCATGGTCTGCTGCAGCCACCAGCAGGGAAGGGCAAAAAAGATTCCCACCCTCTATTGTAAAGGAGAGATAGATCTTAGCTCAATATTAGACATGAGAAAAACATAGAATATTATTAACTAATGGCTCCACTTCCGTCTCTCTTTGTTGATATGAGATCTAGAACTTCATTGCCCTTGACTGAAATGCAGGCTTTGCCTCTTGAAATACAAAGTAGAAACAAGTGAAAACCCTTTGAATCTGAAAAGACATCAATACTCAGCACAGACAGTTATGCAAGAACCTCTGACTAGGGGGAAGAGGTGGGAAGCCTCTTGCTTCTCAGATCCTGTTGTTCCATTTGAACATTTTTTAACCCAATCCTAGAAATGTTCTACATACTGGTGACTAGACGTGATTTATTCCAAGTCTACTTTTTACTCAAAACCACCCTTTTCCAGTCTGATCTAAACTGTGGTCTCCAACCTTTGCTGGTCCAAGCACATTTAAGAATGAGTAAATAATACCACTGTGAGCAAGTGAGAGCCTCCCCAGCTTGCTCCAGAATCCTGATATGATTTAAATAAAAAAAAATCAATTAAAATGTATTGCCAGAAAAACTACAGTCAAGAGTTTAAGCTTTTCAAGTTCTAGTATTTGTTACTGCTATTACGAAACTTTGCTATTTCCAAAATTCTTACAAAAAATAAATTAAAAAAAAAAAAAAAAGATAATTTTCTGAAACATTTTAGGCTAACATAGTAAAATGTCCTAGATGCCTTTCCAAGTTTTGAAACCATCCCATTTCAAATATTGGTTAATGTAAATCTGGAAACCTGCCTTGTCTGGCGTAAAATCATCTACAGATTGAAAAAGGATTAAGTTTTTTGTTACAATATATGCACTTTTTATATTTTAACCTCCTAGTGTCTGGAATGGGAGGGGAGAGTTGGAGAATAAGGAGAACGGTACAGTTCACTGCGACAGCTGCTGCTGCAGGTACATACTCTCTTTTCGCAATACACAACATAACACAGGGCATTACAGACACTCAACTGTTATTTTACAGCATGGCCCCGCCTTGTGACAGGTTAACACATGAGAAAATGGCACAAGTTCATACCATAGTGGGCACTCAGTTCTTGCTCATGCTATTCATAGTTGAGTGCTCAGGTTTACAAGGCTAGACTAGTTTTCCTGTGTCCAAATAAAATAGCTAGATAGATCCAGTTGGATTTTCCAGAGCACAAGACAAATGTCTTTCCTTGAGACACTATGAATATCAATCACTCCCAGGTGTCGCCACTCGATTCAGATTCATCTACAGAAGATTGGCTTTTAGATGTACATCACCGAAGGAGACATCGTGATAACAAAATCATGGTGCAGAGATACCTGAGTGACAGTGTACAGACACAACACCGCTAACAGGCTCACAGTATTGCCAAGACAATGGAACTACACCTAAACTTAACAACAGATGACTTTTTGCCCGCTATTTTTAATGGTGATTTTTGCTCAGTTAATTTCAACCCTTTACCTCTACCTATTTTGTTTTACAGTTTTTCCAATAACTGCAAAAAAAACCCCAACCCAACATGGTTTCATATTTGCAAGCAACCGGCCTTCTGCTTTTTTGGGCATGCATAAGTGTTTGAGACAAGATTTGCTTGAGAAAGAGGCATGCAAACACACACACATATATGCACACAAAGAAACCAAAAACATAAAAGAATATATATTTCAGACTAACAAGATGATATCCAACTAAATATTAAAAAAAGATGTTCTAACCATTTATGATTCAGAAGGATCCAAAACTAACGCAGACTCCAGACAGAGATCACATTCAGTGAAAGAGCTCCACAAATTGCATCATACAACACCATGACTGCGATAATGAATATGGATTGCAATTACAGAGTCAGTGTCTGCATTTCTTAAAGATCAAAACAGACTAGAAATGCATCAGTGGCTTCTTGGAATAACCTAAAGAATGATTTGAAAACATGTTATTTCAAAGAAGCGTGAAAACGATGGTGGCTCTTCACAGCAAATTTTAAATTTTCTGCTCTACATGCATTATTAGTCATACTTCCTACTGGCGAGGCTCTGCAGGTATTCAGCTGATCTGTGCCTACAGAAGTAGGGCTCCAGAAATAGTCTTTACAGCTTTACTGTCATATGACACTGGCACAAACTACACAGGATACTTAAGTTTCTTAAGAACCGCATTCAGAGGAAACATCACACTGGAAAGCAGGTTGTGAAACAGGGAATTGTCCAGAGAGTTTGTTGTTGAGTTGGCTGTTTTGTTTGAAGTACTGGTTGCATACCCTGGAGGCAGGGTCCTATGTATAACGCTGACACAAAAAAACACCTGATAGTGAAATATCCTACATATTTACACAAAACACAGTATGCTTCAGGACTCTTCTAGCTCCATCTAACTCAAGGCTGACCTATTATTAAAAGCAAAAGCTCCACATTTCGGAGGTGGAACTTCAGAATTCACAATTAAGATGTCTGCAAAATGCACACAGGAATTACATCTATAATGAAGAGGTGATGCCTTTTTCCTTGCTTTGTATATTTGATACAAAGATACCATAGCACTACAGGATCACGCATTCAAATGAGAAGTATGGGACACCAGTTAACCACCTTATAGTCACGCCAAGCAACAAAGTACAGCTATTTGCCATTTTCAAATGTACACAACAATACAACAATAGGTTATTTTACATACACATAAGCATTACTGTGTATGTAATAAAAAGAACCTAGAAGGTATAAGACCATAGTAAGAAATATTCACAAATATTAAAATGACTGAGAAATTAATTAAAAAATCTGGTTCAATGACAAGGATATCACAAGCCAACAAGGTTTGACAGTGTATGGCAGATATATGACTTCTCACTACAACACTGCAGCAAAGATAATGTGCTCTCAGATTGCAAGAAACAGTGAAAATAAGTCTTAGAATAGAAATTAACTGGGATCACACAGAAAAAAAATGAGAGAAGTCAAAAGATATGCAAGGTAGCTTTGGTTCAGAATTTGATGATTGATCACAAAGACTGAGTATCTGTATGAAAAATAATGGGATAGACCAAACCTCAACCATACAGAAGTATCTGAAGCATATAATCATCAAACAGTCACAGAGATTTTTAGGGCAGGAGTATGACCTTGGAGTCCACCTCGTTCACTAAGTGAAGTTACAGAACTGCTGCATTACTTTTTTAGGTACTCCTGGCCTCAGGATCATAAAAATTGAGTGGACAAGAAAGAAAAAAGCAAAGAACTGAAAAAAACCAACCCCATCCTCCCAATTAAAAAAATAAAAAGTATATTTTTAGACTATGATATTCAGTGTAGTTTTCTATTTGGTTTGACATGGTTCCATGTTTCACCTATCTGTAGCTGGCAGTTAAGTGCCTACTTTAAACCAATAACCCAGTGGCCTCTAAAAGTAGTGCAAATGGCAACTTCCAAACCCTTTTACTCCTGGCTTTTAGAAGTAGACTATATAAAAAAGGACACGTCAGCAATGGTGGAGAAACAGAGCACTTGCCACAAAGATCCTTTGTAACTTCATCTTCTACCCCATCATGTAGAGAGATGAGCTCTTAATAATACTGTCTAGAAGGAAAGAGTAGTAAGTGTCTTCTCACATAAAAGCACCAATGAATTTTGAGGAGATGAAATATAGCACATTTACGCTCCAGATTTCCCACTTATAAAAATTAAAACTTTGTAGTTGACTTCAAGAAGTAATTAAAAGAAATGCAATGCAAGCACATCAGAAGCAGGCTCTGCTCTCAGCTCAGCTGGAATAAATCAGGGCAGTTCCCCTTGCAGTGGACACAACTGCTTGAAGTTTTGGCAGCTAAGGATCCAGTTCACGAATATAGTTCATTTTGAAAGTAAGTTACCAAAGTGCTAATCTAACAATTATGTGAAAAGCACCTACGATAAATGACATCTCCAGTTAACCTGTGGCACTGCTTGCCTAAAGTACTGCAAACACATAATGCACTTTTCTCCCTTGCCAGCTACCCCAAGGGTGGAAGGAAGGACACCAGGATACAGCAAGGGAGCAACAGAGTCTTGAGGCAAAAGGGAAGAGAGAGAAAAGGCAGAAAAGATGAGCTCATGTGCAGAACAACGTAACCCATGGGATCAAATATAGGCCACTGGAAAAAAAATGATGCTCATAAATCACTATGAATCAGAGGAGACAAAGAACCGCTGTCCTAGAAGCTTGGGCCAGGTACTATGCTGGTATGAAGCTTGAGTAGTCCCTATCCAAAGAAACAAAGCACAAAGAACCCAGAATATTAGTTTTGTCATAAATATCAATTATATGCTCTGGAACAGCAAACCTAGGCAATATTGTACATTCAGTCTGAAAGATTACATGGCTTTGTTTTGATTTCTTGAAAAGAGTATGAAAATGTTACTTCTTAACTCATTCGCTTATTTCAAAATAGAGGTCTGAGAGAAAACATTTAAAAGTTATTTCTCCAATCTTTTCATAGTTTCCAGTTTTTGAAAGGGCATCAAATTCTAACTCCATCTGAAAAAATGGAACAATAATAATGCAAGATGGGGAGGGTCAGAGCTGAGCTCTATTCTCATTTCATAGCCTCCTGTGGCATTTATGGAGACCCTTGAGAAAAAGATACTCCACAATGCTACTCCTCATCCCCTGGATTGATTTTTAAAACAAAAGAAGTATGGCAGTGACACTTCAAATTTTCAGACACAGCCAGCAACACATTTCACTGTTTGCAACGTTTCAACAAAAGGGATTCCCAAGGTCTTTCTCACTCCTCCAAGTATGTAACAAGCTACAAACCAATTACTTGACCAGTTGGTGAACAAAGGCCACAGCACAATGTAAACAAAAACACCAGACACAGAGGCAGAGACACAGTTACAGATGCATTCAGTCACTCTCTCCTCTACCCTTCTTATATGAGAAACTCTGGTCTAACACACAGCCTTGGATGCAAAAGACTGTGGACACCTGCACATTTTCCTACACTTACCTAAACTTTTGAAAAGATCTCCCACAAATTAATACTTTACTCCTTAACTACTTCACTTTCCCTTATTGCTTCTAGTAACAATTACACTTGCATGTAAGAAAAGATTTTTAATAGTGTTAAGTATGTAGCACCAGAGTGCTGGAATAAAGCAACCTGTGCTACCTGTTAAAGAAAAAAAAAAAAAAAAGGAGGGACGAGGGAATTAAGAAGTAGTGAGGAATTAAAGACAGAACAAGAGTGGAAAAACATTCAAGCAAACTATTTGTTAGCACCTGGAAGAAAACAAGGAGTTGAGTAACAGCTCACATGGACTTGTCAGAAGCAATTAGTGTCCAAACAATCTGAAGTGCCTCCAGGACTGGATAACAAGCTTTGCAAACAGAGGAGAAACCACAGATGACATTTATCTTGACTTCAGTAAGTTTGGACACTGACATGCCCATTAACAAATGAGGGAGATATGGTCTAGACAGAAAAATACCGCAGGTAGGCTGCAAGACCGGAAGACTGCCCCGAGCAAGCAGTTATCAGCGGTTTCTAGTTAAAATAGAAGCAACTACCCAACTAGGTCCTGCAGAGGAATGATATTACTACAGAGCTTAAAACATAGACTAACAAGTAAATTTGGGTTGCTCAGCCAAAAGAGACTCCTGAAACTGTTACATAAAAACAGCCTTCAGGTGTGTAAACAGCTGCCACAGAAAGCAGGCAAATGATCCATTGTCTGTGTCCACGATGAATAAATCATGAGTAATTCTGAGCTGCAACAAGGAAGGGTTGTGCAAAACCTTTAGACATCAAGGATAACGATGATGTACTAGAATAGGTTTCACGGGGAGGCTGTGGTGGTGATGGGAAGCCTTTAAGAAAAGGTTATACAAACACCTATCTGGAATAGCACAATTACAGTCTATGCCCTCTTCTAATGCAGGACCAACGGAGCAGCCTCTTGAAGTCCCTCCAGCTCCATGTTTCTTTTGTGATAATTGGTTGTTGGCAAACAGCTCGCATTCCTGAGCAAGCTTCATGAATACATCCATTGCTACCTATATGCGTCAGATATATTTATACAAAGTAGTTCCGGAACATACATCATTAGGAGAGCTCCCAGAGGGTGCAGATCAATACATGAACTCTGGTAACATCTATAGGCCTGCCCTACAGCCATCCAGAGCCATGCCCAGCCTGCAGCATGGTAGTAAGAGCTGGGAGCGCAGAGCTGAAGCTGCCACACACAGAAAGCTCCCACTGCAGCCAGGGTGAGCAACAGGCTTCCAAAACCTTTCCTGTGGGAATGATTTCTACATGCTATTAATTACAGACATACAGACAGATTAACTTAAACATTTAACAATGTTTCTTCGAAGCATTCTGTTTCCTGGGTAATGCACTTGGAAGTCCTTTGTAACTATCCTGCAACTAGCTAATAAATCACAACAGCTACTTAAGCTAAAGAGATAAGCCTTGTGTTAAAGGAATTTATACCAGAAAATTTTAAATGTATAACAGTGCAAGTATAATAAATAAATTCTATCTGGTATTAATATCAAGTTCATGCTTAAGACAACACAGTAAGTAACTGCAACTGATGCTCCATTCCCTGGTCTTGAATTCCCAAAACTAAGATGCTATGTTGGTACAGTGCTTTCCTCCACTGGCAAATCATTATTTCGGGATTGCTTGTTTGAAAATTTAGATTCAGTGTGAAGAATGATGGCAAACTTTTAGTAAAATTACTACGATATGCCTTTTTTTTTTTCCTTATTATTTGGCATTATTTCATGCTAAACTTTGAACTTGCTGCTTTCACTGGTGCGCATTTCAAGTGAACCAGTCCAATAGCTGAAGCCAAAAGTTTGGCCTCCATTATAACTGTTCTAATCCTCTGGGAAAATATCCTCTTGACTCTAATTTTTCTTTTCAGACTCACCATGATGATGATGATGAGAAATAATAGTTATTTGGGCTGTAAGGCCAAGATTAATGTCTGGCCCTGCATTTGAACAAAACAAAACAAAACAAAACCCAAACCAAACCAACCAAACAAAAAAACCCCTAAAAACAAAACAAAAAAAACCCACCAGTAGCACTGAATGACACATGAAGTTTCTCCATTTTTCATGTACAATCACTTCCTAGAAAAGCATGTTGGACTAGTGCAGCCATGAGATGTTGAACACTATTACATGAAGAAATATGTAAGCTCACATGAAAACCTCTGGTTTTGAGCACATATGCCATTTGCCGTGTAACTGATTACACCATGGAGTATCATTGTCTGACTTGTCAGTTTAGACAGGAAGGCCTGTAGGGCTGGGAAAAGCACCACAAGATGAACAGCCCCTCACACAACAGGGTCTTGATCTCTCGCTGGGGCTTGAGCAACTACTGTAATACAAATATTGCCGCATTCTTCACTTTCCCTCAATTGGATCGTGTTGTTAGATGGATGCAGCATGTTTCTATCAAGAAATGTTTGGCCGTGTTTCTACTGGAGTGAAATGATCCCTGTAAATACATGGACAAATTGTGGTTGGCCCTTGGCTCTGCACATCAGAAAACCTCTCTGTCAGCAGCTCCAATATGGGGTGAAAGTTGGCTGATGAACTAGCAGGACCAGAATGGGAGCAAAGAAAAGGATCTCTGTTACACAAGTTGTGGAAAGCCCTGGCGCACTAAACATGGGCAGTTACAGCCTCCCCAGCTGGACTTTTCCTACCCATGGATGTTTTACTTAGCACTTCTCAATAAGATGAAGTGGGGGAAGGAATATCCAGAGTGAACTTCTTTCTCTTTTTTTTTCAGTTTTTCCGGCGTAGAAGAACAAGACTGCTTTCACACAGATTTTTTTTTTTCCCATTGATGACATCAATGAAAGTTTAAAGTTCCTTGTCAAAATGATGAAAAAATTATTAACAACACAGAATAGCTGCCAATGCCCTTGAACAAAGAGTGCTCATGCCTACCTGCTTAGCTGTCAGTACCCCAAAATGGTACCACTGCCTCATAACACTAAAAGTTAAGATGGATATTTTGGTATTTACTTGAGGTTAATAAAGTCTCTAAGGTAGAAGGAACCCAGGCTCTCACAGCCTTTCCAACTTCCAGTCAGAAACACGAGATCTTACCAGAAAGACTCTGAAAGAGCAAATGCCATTTGTGCAGCACACATGATGTATTTGCTTTTGGTGGTATTGGCAACTTTTAGCCAAGTCAGCCACTGGCAATTTTTTCATCCAACCTGAGGAGCACAAATTGCAACAATCCAAACTAGAAGCTTGTAAAGCTCATCTCATCATACCCAAACTTTCATAAAAGCTGATAAAACAAAGCCTCTTCCCTATGTCAAACAAATTGTTTCTTCCACCTTGGACAACTGCTTGGGAGGATGAGAGAAGTTTCTTCAAGACACCGAGGCTTAATATTTCTTTAAGGTTCCCACTCTGTTGATGCAAATGTAACAATCAGCTCCTCAGATGAGTTACCTTCTGTCACCAGTGGTTCTAACAGTTGTGACTTTAGGTAAAGCCAGGAACCTCCCATCATTTGCTGACTTCACTCAAGGTTCATGGTAAAAGCTGAACCAGTACAGATACAGAGAAACATAACTTGCAAAGGTTCCGTGAGAATCCATGGCATCTCCATGAAATGCCTTATGAAGACAAGAGAACAGTGAAAGATTTAGTCATGTCAAACTTGGAAGTGAATAACAGAAAGTCTTCTCCATGGTAGTAATTTTCACGCTGGGATCTCTTCTGATGCATGTCTGTGATTAAACCATGAAAGAGGATAGATGCTTCCAAACTCAGAGGCTTAGAAGAGAGAAGTCTCTACTTGTGTGTTTCTCTCTGATAAAGGCCTCAACAACAGAGACCAAGGAATTAAGTATAATTAGGTTTTACCAGGAAACCGGCAAAATATATTTTCAAAGACCACTCCACAAAGTCACACATTTGCAGTGGTGCTGACAGCAACTTGTCACACAAAAATGCAATGCTGAAGCACTCCTCCTGCCCAAGACTGCACCTCAGCAACAGGGCTCAGGCACCCTGTTTAGGGCTCCCTAAAAAACCCCACAAAAAAAGATACAGCAATCAGAACATTACAGCATGCATCCATCACTAAGTATGCTAAATATAATGAAACAGGATAAACCACAGACCTTGATCCTGTTCTTAACAGAAGAATCATATATTGATGCTTATACAAAAAGGGGACTCACACAAAGTGACAGTGATGGTGGCCAGGCACGTGGGAGCACCCATAATCCCTTACTGGGTATTCAAAATCGCACACACAGAAACTTAGACTTGGGGTTTTTATCGCACACACAGAAACTTAGGCTTTGGGATTTTTTTTCTTCTCTTTTTTTTTTTTTTAATACAAACGAGTGTGCCTCACTGCTTAGCTATTCTAACTGGAAGATTTAAAAGCGGTCAGGAAATTTCAGGACTGCCTTGCAGAGAGAGGAGGAGATGAAAGTGAGTCCCACGGCACAGGCTCTGTTCCTCTTGCCCCACCTCTGCCAGGAAGGGCTCCTGTTCCCCTGGCAAGCGAGGCAGCTGGCTGCCTTCTCCTGCTCAGCCAAGGGTCCAGAGAACAGCCTTTCCAAACTATTCCCTGGCTGGAGAAGGATATGAAAGCAAGTTATTTTCAAGAAAAGCAGGCTGGATTGTCCAACCCTTTCTCTCTGGGGAAAAAAAAAGAACAAAAAGGAATTACACAAGTAAAAGTGTAACAGAGAAGGAAAGGCAAAGGAAAACTGTACCTTTTTTTTTTGCATCGCAGAGGAGTCAAGATTCACAGACTCAAAGCACAGGCAACATATCTTTAAATTATTATGATAAAGACAGTGGATAAATTAATGTTAGACACAGGGGGAAGTGAAAGTTTTTAACCACATTAAGATCGTGCAATCTTTCCTGATTTGTAAGAGTAATTACAATGAAAATTATTTACACCCTGGTCCAGTGTAAATCAGCAAGAGAAAAGCACAGAGACTGTAAACCTCTCAGTGAAAACTCTCCAGATAGTAGAATTAAGTGCCACTAGCTGCCTGCATGCAGGAAATGCACACTTGCCTGTCCATGTGGAGGTGCTCAGCTTTTAACTCCTTCCTCTGCTTTTCACCCCAACTGGCCTAGGAAGCTCCCAGGCAGCTCACTTCTCAAGATCCCTAAAATGCCTCAATGAAAGGGAAATGTGGCTGCTCGCTGAGTCCAGAGACTACTACAGAAATGGACGTGGAAGAATTCAGAGTTGCAGAATAAATTGTATAGTACAAGATAGCTTGGAGGAGCTCATCTGCAGAGCTTCATGTAAAACTACCCCAAGTCATGCTATTAAAACACAGCTATCAGAGACAATATTAATGTTGAATAACTGGTCATTCCCTTTTAAGAGAGTAACTTGTCAAAAAAAGATTGTTCCCTGAAGATACTTGTTAGATTTAGCTCCATCTTAGTGTTAAAGAAGATGGACTCAGTGAGATTACTAACTCCTAATAAATACAAATATTCCTAATTCCAAGGTCCCTTTATTAAGTCCTAGCTACTAGGATGAGTTATGATCCACCATGCCCTCTACACTACTTTTAACACAAGTGAAACTTTTTATAGGTTAAGGGCTCAGACCTCTAGGTTGGCTAGAAGGAACCTCCGCTAACTACTTTGCAACACAGAGTCACTGACCCAGTTACTTGGAGGTCTTCCATACCTTGTGCTGTTAAACATGGAAAAGAAACCCCAAAACTTTATTTGCCTTCCAAAGTTATGGTTTCTAGCAACAGAACTATGTCACAGCTCAAATGTCTCCTGCTTCTTTGATGGAAGAGTGTACGGGCACTAGATAACCCATTACCTACTTCCTCCTCTGCAGTTTGGAGCTGCAGGTGGCACCACTCCCACAAACACAAGGACAACCAACTCCCCATCTTTATATCTGGTTCTTGTTCAGATATGGTAAAGCTCTGATCACCTGGTTTCTGGACACCCATTATTTTAAGCCTCCAACACTTCAACAATTAAGCACCTTCAAGAAGTCAGACGTAGGTATCAGTTTACTTTGAAAATGGAACTGAGGTGCTTTGGTTACCCAGATGTGACAGGGAAGATTCACAGCTTAGGTAGAAGTGATCACCTCATGTTTCCCACAAAATCAAGAAGTCCCAAAGAAATGAAGACATTCAGGTTTAGTATTATGAAGGAGACAGCCATACAAAGATGGATACAACAAGGGGCTGAAGCAACTGGACAGAAGCGTTTACAGAGAAAACCGGAAAGGATAATGGATGTGCCCTTGCTGGATAGGTAGATATGTCAAGAGTCCCACAACCAACAAGTAAGACCACTCAGGTCTGAAAATTGTCTGTCACAGAAATCAAATTCGAACATAAAGAGATAAAATTAAATAATGCAACTATATAATAAACCCAAAGGTAATAGCTGCTGAGAACTACCATATGTCAGAAAATAAGAACTGCAGATAAGAGATGAAAAAAAATCAAGTGGCTGTACCAGCTTCATAGCCAAGAAACTTAAAGAGGCAATTTACTTAAGTAGTAAAGAAGCTTAACAGATGTATTCATTCATTACAAGATAAAAACTGTTGAAATAATAATATAGAAATATGAAATATACTTCTGCAGATAAAAAATTCATACAATCATAGAATGAAAAGATGTTATTTTTTTATTCCAGCAGCAACTCAGAACATTTTAAAGCAACAGCTACTACAATCAGACATTGCAAAACAAGTAACAACAGATAACTTGCATCAACGCTTTTTAAAAAGATGTCCAAGGAACTTTCTAAATTATTAAAACTTTCAATAAATCCCAAACACTGGAAAATATCTTAAGGATTTGAGGCAGAAGATATTTGCTAACATACAGACTAACCATTGCAACTCCTGCTATCTCACATATACAGTCAGCCTTATATTGATCCCAGCAAAAAAATATGTAAAGTGTAGGAATGAGAATCAGTACTAAGGGAGTATACCCAATATCAGCTCTAGAAAAACAGATCCCACTGGTCCAGGATCTTAGTGAGTGAGACTGGTAATCCTGTTGGTAAAACAACTGCTTTAACATAATGTACTTGGGTAGCTGCAAGACATTTAAGCTGGTGCTACATAATGATTTCATTAGGAAACAGGAAAAACAGGGCACCAACATGGCCAGGCAGTAACTGAATCAAAACCTTGCATTTTTATGAGATTCAAAATACAATGGTAGATAGGATACAGTTATTGAGAAACAAGCTCTAACAAGGCTCATTTTACTGTACTCTCATATCTAATATTTTTGTTCATCACCTGGAAGGAAACTAAACCATTACTAACCAGCTGCAGATGAAATATGGATGAGATAAATAATGAAGAAGATGCATCACGGATGCAGTGACTTGAATCTTGAATTATCAAGATGTAAATATCAGTAGAATCAGTATGAAAATAATAACTCCAGGACAGATAAGCTAGACCATACTTAGAGAGTAGAGGACTCCATGATGAAAGTCAGCACCTCTGAAAAGGACTTGGGGAGGAGGGGACTCTGGTGAATAAATACCCCAATGTATGAATGTCTACTTCTCCTTGTAGAGCTCCTGGCAAAGTTACTGCTGAAATTAGCTGCATAAACTGCAGAATATTGAAGCAGAGCAGAGTCTGCAACATGCACATACTTGATAATGGCACAGTCACCGTTGACATGCTGTGGCCATTACTGCTGTCTCTGAAATATGTGAATAAAGCAGAGGAGTTTAAGAGGGAAACTGTGCGAATAACTGAAAAGGACAGGAAGGATTTCAAGGAGCAGAGCATGTTAAACGTAGAAGAGCTGTGACTCAATCACAGACTATGGAACTGAAACACACTGAAAGCTGGATAAAGCAGTCCTGGCTGAGCTCCTGGCTGCCCCATTGCAGGGTCCTCCAGAAGCCACGCCAGCTTGCTCTCAGCTAGATCAGTTCCTGTCTGCAAAACTTCCATCTCCTACAGGTGTCTTCACAATGTCGCAAAATTGATAGCGGGTCTTCAAAATAGCAAGTGGAGGTTTAAATCAGATTGAAATGCTAGAACATGAAGGTAAACAATTTAAACCACAAAGATGATTGTTTGTAGTGCAGGCAATTAATCGCTGGATAATTTACAAAGCATGGTGTAAACTATTTCAAAAAGGAATTAACTCAGCAAAACTCTGGCCTGGAAAACGTAGGTAGGGAGACCAGAAGAGCATCATGAAGGCTTCCAGCTTTTTTCATCTGAAAGTGTCCATCCTACCGTAACACAAAACCTCCTAGAGCAACATTAGTCTCATCCTTTTAAAGTACAGTAGAAGCACCATAGACAGACCTGGAATGTTATACCCTTAGAAGAACAGCTCATCCCTAATGAGATGAGTATCTCTCTCAGCTGTAAGGCAACATCCATGTCCAAGCAGAAACCTGCTTGCAGGTCTGGCTGTCATTATATTAAGGCACTTTGTGATGCTATAAAGCTGCCTTAGATTAAACAAGAACCAAGGCCTTTGGTTTCATATCCCACATCAAATGGCTTGGATCATATCTCATGCCAACAGGACATAGGAAGTACCATGTAGATAAAATACAAACTGAGATTTTTTTCTTTTATTTTTTAAAAACAAACAAAAATGCAACAATTTTTGGTGGATGTTGAGTCCTCCCAGGCTTCGTAAGGGATATAGTACTAGTACAAACATGATGCAAAACAGCACACAGGACATTTTTAATCAGCAAAACAGATTTACCTGACTTGAGCTTTATCTGAATAAAAGGCTGGGATTCTCAAAGGCTAAAAAGTAACCACTCCTTTAGGTGCCGCTTGCAACTCCAGCCACAATGACTGTTCTCCTTGCCTAAACAATCACCACACAGACTCCAGTTTCAACATCACAAGGGAAAAGCTGGAGTGGCTTTACTGACTCAAACTAAACTGCTCCAACTTTTCATCCATGCAAAAAACATACCTCAAAAGCTAAGTCATTACTTCGTGAGCCACTCTGAGACATATCAAGTCAGACAGGCTTTATGTAAAACCACACGCACCTTCATGCTATAAGCACAGCTCCTGTTCCCAAACTACTTGGCTTTCCAGCTTGTAAACTCAGCATATATCATGCAGCAAATTAACTTCCAGAAGTTGTTCACCAGGCTCCAGCTCCATTCAGAACTGACTTTTAAGATTTTATTGATAACATAAAAACACCTTGTTGGCTTAGCCGTGACCTTTCTTTACAGTCCACGGCACGGGGATTTGCCACATTCTTATTCACAGCCTTTAGATTCTTCCCTGCCTTGGGTGCTGAGGTCTGGTTTTGCACATGTTTATAAGAAGCCTCTGGATGTGGAGTGATGAGCTTCTAGACAAAAACTCGCTGTAGGGAGGATGATGGAGATATATTATAGCATGTTTATTTGCCAAGACCTCTGCAGTCAGATGGTCATTTACTTTAGACAGGGGGAGGTGGGAGGCGTGGAATACCTAAGAAGTACAGGACATGAACTCATGCCTCCTTCTCCGCATTCTGCAATTCTTGCCATATTGCTGCCATATGGTGCTCCCAGATGACATCTGTCATCAAATGCTTCTATCAATAAGCTACTAAGGTGTTTATTTTTAAACTGATTTTTTGGTTTTTTATTTTTATTTTTTTCAAAGCCTTATGCAGAAGAACATCTCCGGTGGCAACTCAATAAAAGGGAAGGCACCACATTACAATAATAGATCACAATATATCTTGAAGATGTGGCTGTTCCCTGAAACAAAGGAACGGCACTTAATACCTGCTCCAAAGACTTTTGCAGTCAATGGAAAGGCTTACAATGTTTTCAGCAGGCTTTGGACCAGGGCCATTAATCTGGGGAACATACTCTCAAAAGGCAGAAAAATGGAAAGGTTGGACTGTATCACATGTATAGCTGGCCTTGTGGCAAGTGTGCATGAGGCAGATTCCTTTCCAGAGTCTACCTCAACAAATACACTTCCAGCCAGAGAAAATTAAGTCTACCAATAAAGTGGGTAAATAATAGGACTCCAACTTGGAAGGAACTAAGTTCCTTCAGACACTTGATATTGTTGTAACTCAGTCTCTGGCCACCTTTATAAAGATCTCTTTTTCTAGATCCTTTTGGGGCTCTTCTCCCTGACTAGCAAGGGGAATGTGAAATTTCCAAATACATGGCTCCTAGCATCAGGAATAAATGCAAGCTGGGATGGGAGAATCCAGATTCAAAGAAGGAGAGAAAGCTCAGACCCCCAACAATCTGTTCCGAATCCATCCTAGCTGAGACAAAGCTGCTCACTTAGCTCCCTTGCTTTCCAAGCTGTATCTCCTGGCAGGGAATCTCTCAGTTCCTGTCACACCACCAGATCAGAACAGCAGATCTATTCTCAAGAAAGCTGGAACTTGTTTCTCACTCACAAACCTAAAGATATATGTATGTCTGCTGCAATAGCCTGCCATTATGCACTAGGTAAACATGCAACAAGCACAACAAAGGAAACGTACAGACATCTTTCAGCGTACCTCAATGTTGAAATGTGGCTACTTCACTTCCAAAGCGTGCATCAGAAATAAAATTTGAGTATAGAGCAGTGATTGGCACAAGACATATACAGCCCTTGCTCTGCCAGGGAGGCCCAGAGCCAACTAAAACAGCCAAGAAAACTGGGCTGGACCTCTCAAAGAGATTGGGTGAGAATGAGAACACAAGGATGGTGGATCCAACATATCTCAAGGCAGTTTAAAATGTCCTATCATGTTGGAGAATATAATATATCATTTTTCACTCCCTGAGGGCAAACATCCCCTATACACGCTGTAAGCACTTGAATGAAGAAATGAACTGCATACAGCAGTGGACTTGACCCCAGGTATCCATAAATTTTGCTTAGTAGGTATTCATTAAGTGATCTGTTTCAGTATTATCCAGTCAACTGGATCAGTTCCCACATCAAACCCTTGAAGTACAAAGGCCAGGAGCTGTGATGGGAATGGAAGAAGAACTGCTCCATGATTCTCACATTCATGGCCCAGTGGAGACATGGCTCAGCTTTGCTAACATGGGCCACCCCAGGACTAAGTAAATGTGGGACAAGGAGGAGCAGTGTGCCATAGGTGAATGCTAGACCTATCCACGCTCTGCCACCCAGCCACTTCTGCCATTAGTTCAGCCCACTGCTGCATCATTTTTACACGTCACTTGGATGCAAAGTTCTGCAGGAGTTTTTCTTTCCAGCATAGATCTTGGCAGTCCTAGAAAAGATCTTTAGAAATGTTTGCCCAAAGCTCCCCAAAAAGTCATTTTACACATATTAGATAACACCTGCTTAAATAAGCAAGGACTACTCTCTGTTCAATTTGGGGTATTGGAGATCATCTGTAAACACAACTGTGGGCTCAGAATTAGTATTATTGCGCAGAAGTCCTCATTAAGTATGAGATTGCTAGGTACTCTCTGACCACCTCAAGAGTCAGTACTGCTAAGATCTATTAGTTTTTCAGGCTCCTGAGCACAAAGTCCACCCACAGGGTTGGGGCTTTTTTGTGGGTCTGTGTGTTTTCTTCTATCCCATGGAATGAAAACCAACATGTTCTCATTTCTATCTTTCAGTCATCACTATGATAAAGATAAGCTGCCATCATTACTTCAGCTGAGCTAGCTGCTGAATTGCAAATGTTATAGGTAAACAAAAACAAGTAAGAGAAGGAACTTAAACGGGCTTAGTTAGCCTTTTAAAATTCAAGGCAGGGGGTTAAAAGAGATGAAGCCAGGGAAAACACTGGATACTAACATCAGCCAAACAGGGGAAAAATAACGAAGTTGTAAGCCTGAAAAACTGAAATGGAAAGAATGACAGATTTATTGCTGTGTTTGATGCGCATAACCACTGATAGACTCTCCCCAGGAAGTGTTGAAACTACCATCACTGAAATGAATCCAGAAGCTAAAAATTAAATTATCTTTCCCAGAACATTCCAATTTGGGCTTTGGCAACAACAGATGTTTTAATGCTCTTAAATATATGCATGCGTGTGTGTGCACGCATGCACACACGCACACGTGTACTTAAATACAGTATCCCCTTTCACGCAAGACCTCCCTCTTAGTTTTCACAAAGTCAGACTGAACTTACAGTCATTCTGCAAAGTCTTTTCTTCAAAGTCTCCGCTCAAATGCGCAACTGTCAGATTAAGCTACCCATAAGGAGTCTTACAGCAGCTCCAAGTTATGAATGAATGGTTATTTGTGAACTTGCCTGTCAAGACAGATGTGGTATTTGTCAGTGCAGTGTGGTCAGATATGGTGGGAAAGAGCCAAACAAGCAAAGTGAAAGGTCAGTGTCATAACATTTTCCTTTTTCCCTCCTCAGTTTGCCTAAAATGATGCCACAGCTTTTGCTGAAGTGTAATACATTCATCTATTTTCATTAAACCCACCACTCTTGTTTGAAAAGCAATATTCACACAAGAAAAGTAGAAGAAAAATGGCTGCAGAAGGAGAAAAGAACAGGAACATTTCTGTGCAAGAAAGCTACAACAGAGGGATAAATCCAAGATTGACAGAAAATAACACATCTTTAGAAATCTGGTGATACTTGAATCAAGATACCCTATGGAAGCTGAAACACAGTACATTCTTCTTCTTGTATTAGAATGTAGTGTAAGAGGATCACAGGCTAATTCATGATGGAAGGGACATCTAGTCCAACCTTCCACTCAAAGCAGGGTCAGCTATGAGGTCAATTTATCATTTATACTTTACACAGCTATTTATAATAACCTGGAGTCAGCATCACACTGTGTTAGGGCTTATATAACAATGAAGAGAGGCTCCTGCCCTAAGGAGGTTTTGGTGGGAAAAAGCTCATCTCTACAATGAAAATCCTGAATACATCAATGAGCATCACATGTGAAATTAAAAGGAACCCTTGCTCACTGTCCAAATCAAAACCTGAATGAGGGAGAAATGTTCTAAAGATCCTTTCCACACTCTCAGCTATAAATCTGCTGCAGTCTGACCTCTGAGGTCTAGCATCTTCTGGAAACCAAACATGGATGTCAGAGAACCCACACAGCAACACAAGATGTATTTCAGTGGAACCTGTCTTTCCACTGGGAATGTTCAGTCTCTGCACTGCTGCCTAAACCCATCCCACTTGACCTTCTCTGCAAAGAGCCAGGAGCTCCCTTTGGAAAACCTGGGTGGTTTAGAGAAGGGTATTCTACCCAAAGAGACAACTTCTCTACTATGGACCAACTTGCAGAGCACTAAAAACAAGTATAAACCTGCTCACTAGTGAAGCCAGGTCTAGCACTTCATTTCTCAAGGGCCAATCCTGTGCCATTTGAGCTAAGAAAACCATAATAGTAAACAGGCTCATGAGTCATTCATAAATGCAAAAACAACTGATCACACTGGAAGGAGCCAAGGAGATAAAATATAACCCTTCACACTAGTTTTGGTTGGTTGGTTTGGTTAGTTTGTTAGTTGGGTTTTTTTTCCAGCTCCTCATCCTCTTGTCACCCATCTTTGAGCTTCTCGTTTAGAACTGTTTTATACAACTGGGTGCCCAGCTGCAATCACTTAACAGCAGCAAGGACAATTGTGGGGGAGCTCTTTTAAGAAGCAGCATAGCTGCTTCAGGTATAGATTACTACAGGACACCAACTGACAGTGATGCTGGAGCTAGGCACCTACTAGTCTACACCCCAGACCAAAAGGGAAACAAGCAACAGCCTGTGGTTGAAAGCAGGATGCAAACTGTCCCTAAACAAAGAACCAAAGGAAACTTTCTAGTCTAAACAAATAGCAAAAACACCTGTAACAAAGTGTTACATAAATAATACCTGGGGAGCCTATTATCCTCAAGCTAAAAAGTGCCTGCTTGAAAATGTGCAGCATGTGGTTTCACAACAGGAATGGAAACATTTGTGTGCCTTCACTCATGACTTGTTTTGTCATCATACCCTGGGGTTCCTCTCTTTATCTGTAATACAGGAGCAGTGGAGCACAGACACTGCAAAGGCAAAAGAAGCTAGCTGCCCAAGCGAGTCAGCCTTCGCTGGGATCACGGGAGTACTGAAGAGCCTCTTATTTCCTCTCTAAAAAGTCCTGTAAAGCATCTCCTTCTCACTGGGCACCAATGCCCAAATGACAGATTTCAAGGCAGTGAGAGGGATTTGAAATGTCTGGCTTTGTTCATCCCTGCAAATGTGCCATAAACTGGGCCTCAATTCAGGAAGCTAATTAGGCATACACAGAGCCTTAGTGTTAATGAGTCCATTCATGTGAGTGAAGCTCTGTGCATGTTTCAGAACCGTGCTGAAGAAGCTCACCAAAGACGACAGCCAGGAGCTCTCATTCATCTTTTTGTTCAGCTCTGGCACAGTCAGGAATCTCAAACTGACAGCAAAACACTGGAATCAGCAGTAACTTCAAAGTAACACAGCCATCCTGATGACCACTAAATTCTCATCTAGTGCACCAAGGATGAGCAAGACTGATGAAGATGACAGTCTGCTTTCTTTGCACAATCACCTACTCACACCCAGTCCTGCAATTTAATGGAGACAGCAGGAGCTCCGGGCATTCCTTGCACTTCTCCAGCCATGAGCAGAAGACAAAGGCACATTTCCAGACACGTTTCCGGGACTGTAAAATATTCACACTGCCAACGGGCTGGGGGGTGGGGAGTGGCAGAGGCAGTAATGCACATCTAACCTTTCCATTCACCAAGTTAAGAGTGAAAGTGTTTTAAAGTTTTAAAACAGACACTAGAGAGAAACTCAAGGAAGGCTACAGAAAGGACTTGGGAATACAGCCTTATAGTTCTGTCTTGCAGGTCTTCTGACCTTGCCAGCATTAAAAGGTAGGGTCAAGGGTGTTTTGCTTTTCTGTAGGCTTCCTCCTCTGGAAGAAAGACAGGGACCATGTGCCATGCCAGACTGGCTTGTGGACCTCCCCCTCTCCCAGCCTGGCGCCCCGCTTAGAGCGAGTCACTGGTGACTCAGAAGCCAGGCAAGAAACTGACGTGGTGCACCCCACCATCTGCTCCACCGGTGGAGGTAGAAGAAGAGAAGGGACTATTGTCTAGAAAATTACCCTGCCCTTTTTTAAAGCCATTTGCAATTTCCTGGGGTTTTTCATCACCACCTAGGAAGGCTGCAGTAAGTGTCATTCACAAACAAGGAGCACTGAACTGTTCCTCCTATGTCTCTCCTCAGGGAAACCTTCCGGTCTCTCTACAAAACAGAGAGCAAGACTGGCAAATGCCTCTCATGAGAGGTGCTCCTGAGCACCATCATAGCGCAAGCATAGCTAGGAGGTTTTAAAATACGGTATTCTTTCCAAGACTGTTTCCATATAATTAACAATATAGGAAATCCTTAAAGATCAAGTTCTGTATTCTGTTAAATGCAAACACACGTGGGCTGCACAGCTGTAGCTGTTAAGATTGTGGTAATGACGCAGTCAGTGCCAGCAGATGAGGAGTAATTCTGGTACCCTGAAGACAAGGAGCCCACATACGTATAATTGCTGGTAAATCAAGCCCTTGTTGATAAAGTAGAAGCGTGTCATTGTGCCCAGCCAGTTTATAATGTTGTCTTTCATGAAGCAAATATTCAGCAGAATGATGGTCTATGTAAAGTAGTATTCATGGTACAGAACTCCTGAGAAGACTAATCCTACCACCCAGTGCAGGCTGAAACCTGTGGAGGCTCCTTCATAGTAAAGTAGTTTAAATTCCATGCAAAACCAGCCCCAAACTCAAAAGAACTGTGATTTCTTAGGCTACTGGGTAATTAAAGTCCTATTTCCAAGAGCTCAAAAACCTAAACATTTTCCCTGTGTTAACCTTAAGCCATCAGTACCGCCCAGCTCATTGACTGAGAAAAAAGTTGCCTTGGATGAAGATGACAGAATTGGGCTCCAGCATCCACATACACATTGCCTGTTTTTCCCCGAGTAACCTAGTTATGAATTAGTATTACAACATCCAATCCTTAACGGTACTGGCATTACTTTTCTACTTATTATCAGAGCAATTGATATTATCACCCAGCCTCAAATAAATAACTAGCTTAAGCACCAGGTCCTAGATAATGAAGGAAGAATGGGTAAGTAATAAACTTCTGATGTGATCCAGCTTTCACAGAAATCAGTATTAAGCAGTATTAAGAGAGCAAGACTGGCAAGGTAACTAGGTAACTTCACCTAGGGACAGAATTCGCGAGAACTCTCTCTGATGTTGTGCTCAGCTTCCATCTCCCTCTTCAAACCGCCCTGTGAAACAACTTCATTTCTACTGCCAGCTGAACTTGGGAGAGATTCAGACTTTCAGTATCTAATCCATGATGTCGCAAGCACAACACAGGCAGGCATGCTTGACAGACAAAAGCCTTTTTTGGTTTTTCCAAACCTCTTCGGAGTATTTTTTTTCCACTACTACTTTTCACATCTGTTGTTTTTGCATCCGGCAGTCCCTGACTTGCTGAATTTCCACATATATTCTGACTTGATGTGTCTTTAACCTCAAGTGGACTGTCAAGCCAGATGCCCCCTTACTTCCTCAGTGCAAACTATCAGTAAACCTTAGCATAACTTTACTTTGAGCCTTAAACTAACAGCATGTGAAAAGATTAATATGAATAAATTCAAAACTAATCAGATCCCTTCTTTAAATGTTGACACAGTATTATTTATATCCCATAAATACCTTCTTGACTAAAATTCATCCCAGGAGATTGGCACCTTGCCAGTTCTATTCATATTTACTGTATTTATACAGTACAGTTGGCCAAGGATAATATTTAAGACAAAATATGCCTTAGGGTATATACAATATCTCTTATAGTTTTCCTTTTAAATCTCCTCATTGCTAAAAATATTTAGTCTGAACTTTACAAAATGCCCCACAAAGACCTATCAGTGATCTGTAGTGATATATTGCTGACTGAGTATAATTAGAGCATATTTGTAATACTTGGGTTGTAGTCAGTTACTGAATGCTAACGACTTGTGGTAAAAACTGAACCACTGATCTTTCCCATGCCTTCCTTCCAGCGGCTTTTGACCTCCAGCATGTTCACACTGATCCCCTTCTCCCTCCCTCCAACCAGCAGAAACCGTAGAGTTAAAAAAATTCACTCCAAGATGTCTAGGAGAAAGCGCCTATGGCCACCAAAGCTGAGCTTTCAATTTCTTCCTTAAAATATGGTGGAGCGATTTCTTCCTTTCTGTCTTTTTTGGAAAGGTTCGCTCTATCCAGCATAACTAGAGAGCAGTGGAAAAACAGTTAACCTACTTACTCTGATGTTAGCGACAGCCCTCGCACAGTAGTACTGGATCTGCTGCTAACTGGCCCTCCGATCCCAAACGTCTGATGCACTCTGTTGGTAGATACCTGCAATCTCCTTTGCTCTTCTGAAACCTCGATCAATACTTCAGTATGAATCTGGCCTCTGACAACTTTCTAAACATAGATTCTCTTTTGGCAACACCATCCAAGTCACACACCGCAGGTATTTTAATTTTCCGGAAAGTAGGCGGCTGCATTTTGGACTGTCGGTTCGTTGTAGTTTGCTCATGCGAGGAAGAAGGACAGATGTGCTCAGGCTGGACGCATTTCTACAATTCTCAGAGACTCTCTGTTACGGGGTAAACTCTACCAGCCAAGGCACCACTATCCGTCTTCCTAACCTTTGCCCACGGGTGCTCATTCGTCTGCTCAGGACATGATCTGATCCGTCCCAAAATAAAGTGTTGACTTCCACCAAAAAAACAGCAGAACACTAGAGTATACCAATGTGGAAAACAGGCATGATTTCTGTGGTTTCATTATGCATTATACTGAACCTTTCTGCTCATACCCACTTGGCTCCAAATTACCTTTTTTTTTATTTTTCATACAAAAAAAGTATTTCTTCCCTGAAGGTAACAAGGACAGAGTGTTACTCTCATTTATCATGGCTATTACGGATGGTGCTTTAATTACAATAATAAAATGGCTCTGACTTTCAGGATGTCCTGTACCTGACGCTGTCATTTAAGAAGAAAGGAAGAAAGGGAGGCAGCTGCGCTGAGCGTGGGGTTCAGCTACCTTGGCTGGCATTCTAAGACTATCATATGCAAGACAGAGCAAGCCCCAAAGCTACGACTTGCTAAACTAAAAATAAATAAGGGGAAAATGCAATTAGAAACTCTAGGATAAAGTTACCAAGATGGCTGCATTATCTATTTAAGCAAAGAGGTATGTGCTTTTCAAAAAACAGACAGCAAGTATACAGGGCATCAAGTGGCGAGGGAGGGAAGAGAGCAAAAAGCTGAGCTAAATGAAAAGAGTAGGGACTAGGCTTTGGATATGCTAACGGTGAAGTTATTTTCTGCTTCTGGTATTTCACTTTCCCTGGTATGATGATGATCTAGATTCTTTTAAGGCAGCACAGTGGTTTTTCTTTTCGATTTTTTTTTTTTTCCCCTTTTCCTTCCATACACTTAAACTTCGCTACCAAAACAAAAAGGCACATTGTTATTCATCATTCTAAGTGGATTTGGTCATCAGAGAGCATTTGTACCCCCTTCTTTGCTTTTTGCGCAAAACGTGGCGTGGATCACCAGGAGGTCGTTAAAATCAGCACAAGGCAGACGGGCTGAGACAGGTTCCAAGAACCGAGGCTATTCAGAAGGGAAAACTTTTCCTGTACCTGAAATGAAAGCGCCCATGAACCAAAACAGGAGGCGAGCTAGAGTGGGAAGAGGAGGAAGGACATCTATGTCTCTTGTCCTCTCCTAGCACCCATGTGAATAGCGGTCTGAGGGACAACGTTCTAGAGGGGTGCAGACAGAAGAGGAGTCTCCTCAGGAGAGGAGAATGTCTATTTTTTTTCAAGACCTCCTTTTCTTTTCAGTTATGGAGAGATGGAAATCTGCCTGATTCAGACACTCCAAGGGAAACAACAGCAGTGGAAAGTTATTGGCACTTTTTGAGGGCTGTGGGGGAGCTAAACCCAATGCTGGGGGCGGGGGTGAGCGGGATCTGGGGCAGGGGGGTTAGTTCTGCTCAGGTACATGGTAGTGGAAAGAAGAGGTACCTTTAGGGACCCTGGGTGACTTCAAAGGGGGTCACGAACNCCACCTAAATGAAACCCTAGAAGCCACCACCTAAGAGACGCAGAGGATAAGAGCAAACTAAGCAAAGGAAGCAGATTATGATGCACGGGGCTGGTATTTGAAGGTGCCGGGCACTGCCAAGCCTCAGGGGCGAAATTACACACATGCACAAACACAGAGGACTTACTTTCAGGGTAAAAAGGCTGCATGTCTATTTTGTAAACTTCTTTGGCATAGTACTCCTCGTCGCTCCTCTCTCTTTCGCAAGTGGCAGCTCTGTGGTTGGCTTTCTCTTGCAGCAGGTCCCTGGTGCTGTTGTAGATGGAGATGACCTCAGGGGGCACCTCCTCGGGCTCGGGGTACTCGTCCGGGGGGCTGGTGAGCTTCAGTTTGCTCAAGATCTGCCCCCGGATCGCCTCGATCCTCTTGCGCATAAACTGATCCATGTCGAGGGTGCTGCAGGTAGACAGGCTGAAAGCCACGGTGGCCAGATCCACGGTGAGAAACACGCTCAGGAGATAGCAGTGCATTTTAAGTGTTTAAATACAGCGCCCCCCCAAAAAAGAGTGACTTTAAGAACGAACAACAACGATAAAAAAAAAAATATAATAAAAATAAAAAGGGGATGTGCGGGAACAAAGGGAAGATCTGCAGACAAAATGCAGTTAAAAACCGGACTGCAAGGGCGACTTGCAATCGAAAAACGCACGGGAGGCGTCAGTGAAAAAAGACAAAAAACAAAACAATAATAATAATAAAAATATATATAAATGGAAGCGAGTTGCTACAACTAGATAAAATTCGGGGGTGGAGTGAGCCGGGCAGCAAAAAAACAGGAGAGGAAACCCCCCCCCGAAGAGATCAACAAGCCTGCGAATCAAGTAAATGGAAGAGAGAGGCTGTTCTCAGCGCGCTGGCGGAGCGGGCTGGAAAACAA
>VZTM01036882.1:2469-84622 GCA_013400555.1 Jacana jacana
TGAAGAATATTGCCCACAATGTCAGAAGGTAGACCAGGTAATTATTTTCAGGGTACTTGTCAGTAAGTCTTGACAGTTTGGACTTGGGAAACATAGAAGCAAGTTTTAGTCTGTTGGGCACAGGACTATTCACACCAGTGAGGCTGGTGATTCTATAAGGTACATCCTGACCACACCTTTTCCCTTTTGTTTTAGGAGTTAAACAATGTCTGTGAGCCTGTTGTGACACAACCAAAGCCAAAAGTCGACTCTCCCAAGGAAGAAAACCCATTAAATGAACGGGGTGATTATAAAACTGAAGACATGGGAGAAGATGACAAGAATTCTGAAATGCCTCAACNCACTTGCAGCACGTTATTTCATCCCATGACAGAAAGTATTTTTGCTGTCGTATGTGATGGGGGTGGGAACGCATTGTTTTGGGAACTATTTATATTTTTTTCTTAAGACTTGTCTGGGAGATGTTGTGTTATGGGAAGAAGAATTAGTAAAAGTGTTGACCATGACTATCCTAAAAGGAAAATTGCCTTGGTAACTTTCAGATTCCTGTGGAATTGTGAGTTCATACTAAGCTTCTGTGCAGTATTTAACCATTTGCATCACTTAAAGATGAAAAGAAGCCCTTGCTCTGAAATATACTGCTCCTTCAAAAGGTTGTAATTGAAACCTTCGTAGGCATTTGTAGATGCCAAGGTAGTTTTCTTTCCTCTGGACATCTAATTGGGTATGTCAGTAATAAGCCAGTGTCTGTCCCATTCATAAGGACTTTTCAGAAGAAATCCTTCAGTTCTAAGGTTTTTGATTATTGCAGTCCAAAGCACTTACCTGATAATAAGATGGTGAAATGTGTTAGTAGCATGCAGAAACGCTTACGTTTCATCTCTTGCTAAACAATACATTTTTCATGTGGGGTATATAAAATGAAGGAAATGCTAATTCTGTTACTGTTAATTGTGAAGCTTTTTAATGAGCTTTAAAATAAAGTTCATTTTACTGGTATCTCTTGACTCACTGGATTTGGCTGTTTTCAGTACTTCTCCTGTAAGTGTTGCTGCTGTCACAATTTGTGACAGGCCATTGCTCTGTCTTCCTGTGCATAAGAACCATAAAAAGGCTTAAAGCTCTCTCACTCTGACCAAGAACAGTTGTGCAGGGAGTTGAAAGTAACTTGGAGGCTTAACACGTTATGCCTTTTCTCTGCTCCAAGAGTTGTACACACCTGAAAGAACCTGCAAACTTCACGGATGTTAAGGTATAGGACAAAATTTGTAGCTCACAGAACCCTAAAGCTTAGAGACAATCTGCGGTTCAGAATAAGATCTTAAAACCTGATTGAACACTTAGACCAGGCTCTGCTGCCTTTTTGTTAAACAGACTAAAGTGAGTGGTAAAATGAAATTTCTGGCCATTCTGCTGAGCCAGGTGCTCTTGGGAGACCTCAGGAAAGGTTTTTTAAAAAAAAAATAATTAAGAATTCCTCAACTAAACCTGTGGTCGATTGGAGAAGCTTATTTTTGGGTACTTGGGAGCAGGGGAGGATGCTGAAAGAAACTGTATCTTCTGTTTGAGACATCAAGCCATACTAGCAAATTAGGCACCTGAAGTACTGAGGGAAGGGTTTCTTCTGGGAAGCATGTTCCAAAGGCTGTTATCCCTACTGATGCACTGGAGCATAAACCCCATATGTATGGATGTGACGCCAGATGCTGGAAGATCAGTGTCACTAAATGCAGAAGGGTTATTTTAAGGACTTAGTGTGGCTCCAGTGGTATTTTGTCAGCAGCAACAAAACCTAAACGAGAAAAGATAAATTAGTCCCCCTGGAGCTACTGAAAAATGAGTACAAATAAGAGGGCTGGTGCTTTTTAAGGCCAACTAATCCTGCTTGGGGCATGGGTTTTCTCTTCTACTTAATGCTTTTAGCAGCACCCTAAGACTTCTCAGCCAGAGACAGGAGCAATACTGTGTTGTGTGCAAGATTCCACAGTAATACCCAATTTTTGTGCCTTGACTATTAGCAACTGGATTATTAAAATGCAGATCCCTGGTCTTGGCCTGTTGGAGCTGCCTGTTCTTTAGCTCTGCTGATCCACTAGGCAATTGTGTACAGTAGGAAACTCTAAGAATACTTTGATTTTTATTTTTTTCCCCGTCCTTCTCCTGCAGCTAAAGAATAAGAAGTCAGATCGAACTTAAACCATGTTTAGAGCATAGAAGAGTACTTCTGTGTTGGTGCTGGTAGAGTGCTGCCCAGTAAGGGTTAAGTTTGTCACAGACTACTGCTTGCTTAGATTATTGCTGAAGTGAAAGTTAGGATTCTAGAGCCATAAAAGATACAAACTTCCATTGTGAAATCAGTAGGATGCCATAGCAGGAAGCTTAGCCTGATCAGAGGGAAACTTTGAAGAGGCATTTTACAGTAGAATTCTGTTAGAACTTTTAGTCCTGGATCTACAAAAAGAAGTTTTACTGGCCCTGGTGTGATGGATTGTCATGTGTTCAGCTACCACTATAGAAGGTACTGCTCTAATTTTCTTCCAATGAACCTTCATAAAAGAAGTCTGCACTGAGAACAGACGAATCTGGGTGGTTTTTTTTCCAGGTTTCTGGAACATTCATTATTTCATAGCAGCTAATGGTGTGGTAGGAGATTGATCTCTTATGATTTAGTGGCTTATTTAAATTTTTACAGTGCTTGTGCTTTAACCTGAGAGGGGTAGGAAATGAAAGCAGTAATCAGTGATTCGGCTTTTCCTCCTCTCCCCTTGATTTAATGAATTTTTACTTTTACCTTGAATTTACCTTTTACCAGGCACACGTGAAAATCATGTGTGTGCTTTTCTACTTCAATCTCAGCATCAGTAACAGGGAGGTGAGGGTGTTCAGGGTGGTAGTTTCCTTCACACTGCAGCACACCAGAGAAACACTTGGCGGTGCGAGGCAATAGAGTTATAGAATGGTTTGGGTTGGAAGGGACCTTAAAGATCAAGTTCCAGCCCCCCTGCCCTGGGCAGGGGCACCTCCCACTAGAGCAGGTTACTCAAAGACCCATCCAGCCTGGCCTTGAGCACTTCTAGGGATGGGGCATCCACAGCTCCTCTGGGCAACCTGTTCCAGTGTCTCACCACCCTCACAGGAAGCAATTTCTTCCTAATATCCAATCTAAATCTCCTCTGTTTCAGTTTAAAACCATTACCCCTCATCCTATTGCTCTGCTCCCTGATCAAGGGTCCCTTCTCATGTCAGATAATAGACATAAAACCCCTTAATGTCTGTATTTTCAGATTTTGAAGTGTCCTTAAAGCTGATCTCTAGTTCTGGCTGAAGGAAGTAAATTTTAAACATATTTTGGCCTTGTTCTTCCTCCACAGAATGTAGGATGTATATGGAAAAATAGAAAAAGCCCATAGGCATTCCCTGTGGAATGAAGAAACCCCATCCTGTCACTCAAATATTGCCACTAGTGATTTAACACACAGGTGAAGACTAATCTAGAGGATGCGAGATAGAACAGTAAAGGTCTGAATGTTAAATGCAGTCCATGAATCTCTGCTATAGTGTCTCACCCAGTCGTGCCTCCAGCAGCAGGGTGATAGGAAAGGTCATGTTGGCTTCCTTCAGGTGTTATGAAGGTATTGTTACCTGTGCATCTGCTGTGTGACATCTGCGTGCTGGGCTGTTAGCCTGGCTTACCCATGAGTTCTCCAGCTGGACCCCAGAGAGGAGCTGTGCCATCTCCAGACAAGGACAGCAGGACTGTGTTCACCCATCACCTCTGATCTACCCAAGCAGAGACAGAACAGCACATAGGTGCACAGGTGCCTCAGGAAACCTGTGACAGCGTTACTAACTGATCCTGCCTGTTGTTAATGTCTGCTGTCAGCAATGGCAGGCAGCTTTAGGGATTGATTTCAGTGTATGGATGCTTATCCTTCCTAGGATCCTGCTCCAGAGAATGGGAAGGTGAGGGATCACCTGAAGAGAAATTTGGAAAGGGAATTGAGGGGCTGAGGGCACCATCTTTCTCCAACTGAGGATCTCTGATGGCACGTATGGTCCCTGCCCCCAGTGCCAATCCTGTTTGTGTTGAGGCAGTGAGGCTCCAGGGAGGATCAGACACGTCCAACTGATACTGAAGTAGAAATAGCACTTCAGGTGATCTGAGAAGTGATCACCTCTGGCCCACGCAGAGGGCAGAGCTGAAGTTTCCCCTGCTGCCAGTGGGGATGATAATTAAGTAACCTAATCGCATTGCCATTGAAGAGTAGCTGGCTACAGGACTGTGTTCTTTGAGGATATTTCCACAGCCCCAACTGAGCTACGCAAGACCATCCTTACAATACAACTGTGCTTACGTGTGCTTGTCAGTGAGACATACCTACAGCTAAATAAATCTGTCATATCCCATATGATTCGCAGCAATGCAGAGAGACAGGTCACCAGAGAAGGACGTGTCACTGAATGATGTTGCAAAGAGGCCATGTTTTGTGCAGGGCCGAGCACAAACCTGACAAATGAAAACTAGGCAAGTGCCTCAGTAACACTGTTTCAGTGCAACAAAACGTTTAAAGGGTTTTCACACAGAGCGTGAAGCAGACCCATGTGGGTAAATAGCTCCCACTAAACTGCAAGGCTATGTGTCACAGGATGCTGTGCCAAAGTCCTTGCTGAGATTTTGCACAGTCCTTGCCTCCTACAGAATTCAAAGTAGGTTTGTCAGCATTTAGCCAATGGGCCATTAAATTGTTTTACTTGAAATGCTGCACAGGGGCAAGCTTAGCCACGCTGAAAACAAGCCACTGCAATCCCAAGGACAGATTTATGAGAATGTACAAGAGGAGAAAAGAGATTAATGTGAGGGAGGAGAAGGGATTTTGATTTGTTTGGTTTGCTCTTTTTTCTTTATATAGCCACAAATCACAGGCAGGACTTTGCTCATTTAAACCCTTATTTTCTCTTATCGTGTTTGTTCAGACACACACATGTACATACAACCCCTCAAACAGTTTATCCTGATAGGAGCAATCTATATTAGATGTGTTGTGGTGGCTCCTGCTCTGGATTCCTGAGGACATAATCCTTGGTGCTGTCAGCACGCACACAACCATTGCCATCAGCCCCACAGAGAACCTGTTTGTGGGGAGCAACAGCCATACCACAGTGCTGCTGCAGAACTCCAGACTGAGATGGGCATTCAGGCCAGTCGTGTGATTAACTGGTGATTTACAGTCAGTGATAATACAGCACGGGCTCTTTTAATGGCTATACACTGCATCATGGAGGGGCCTGTACCAAACCCAAAGAGGGGACGGGTATCTCTGGCAGCTCATCAGAGAAAGCATGCTCTTCCTCCCACCTCTTCATGCACGGAGGAGCTGCGTGGAGGGTGCCAAGCTCAGCTCTGCATGGTGTGGATGTGCCAGCAGGCAAGCTTACAGGTACAAAGCCGAGCAAGCTCCAGGAGTAGAAGGAACCTGCAGAAAAAAAAATGGTGATGAAAAAAACATTTCTCAATAATGATGGAACAGGAGTCTGTTGAGAGAGGACCACAAAGGGAAGGAAATCAGAGTGAGAAAGACTTTCCTCCACTGATCACCTTTTGCCTCTATGGTATTTATTTACTAGTGCTCTGTAACTTGCCATCATTTTTATTATTCACCTCAAGTATTCTCTGGGTGTTTCTCTTCTGAGCAAATGATTGCTTTTTTCAAAATGTTAACATAAAGAAAATATCAAACATCAATAAAATATCCACATTTAATGAAAAAAAAACAACCTCACAACAGTTTAAAAAGATTAGAGCAAGTCCTGTTATCAGGGAAAATCAGAGCTCTCCCCCAGGGTGGATCACCACGTCGTGCCAGGGCCAGAGGTCCTGAAGATTTTGCCATGCAGGGGAGATGTATTGTGCTATCACCAATTTAAGGGATTTGTTTGAAGGTGCTGAAAAACCAATAACCTGCATCTACACAATCACAAATTAAAAGCAGAAGGAGAGGGAAGCTTAATTACGACTGCAAGGTGGCAAACAGCTAAGTCACAGTTTTCTAAAAGGCCACAAGCATAGTCCTTCTTTAAAAAAAACACAAAACCAGAAACAAAACAAGAAACAAAAAACATCCCTGTACAAATCACTTAGAAAACCAGCCCATACACCAGAGAGCTGGGTTGTGCACCACATCTCAGTGTTATCTCCTGCCTTGAGATCCATTGGAAATGCAAGCACCTGCTCCAGACCCCAGCGAGCCTGTAGAGAAGTGTAAACTTGCTTAAACGTGAAAGAATTTAAAGATTACTTAAATTACAGAATTCAGAATTTCTTTTCTGTAACAAATGGTGTCAAATGAGTAACATACCTCGTGTTGACACAGCAACATGTCCCCGTTGCTGTGCCAAATTCATAGTAACAACCTCATCACCACCTTTGCCTTTTTCTGAAGCAGCTGTAATGCATTTATCTGAACTGCCCCACCACAGCCTCACAAGGCTGCTGTTGGTACGAGATACCACCACTGCTGGCTTTCAGCAGAGCTGGTCAAAGAAAGGTGGAAACAGTTTACACTGGAAAACTTGAGTCTAGTGAAACGCAGAGCAGTCTGCTGAATGATGGCTTTTGCTAAGGTTTCACTTCGGGGAGAAACCTTAATAAAAGGTCCAGCAAGTCTCTAAAAGGCTGTTTTGACCTTTTCAGAAAAAAAAATCAGTTCTCCTTTAGAAAAACACTTGAAGTTCTGTTTATAATCTGTAAGATAAGTATGTGGCAGAAGTAACCCCATAAAAGACAAAGCCAACCATTTCAATCTGTCTTAAAGACTTTTCTGATCTTTTGCAAAGATCTTGGAAAGCTGAGCGATGTTCATTGTTGTCACCAGCAGCACTTTTCCACCAGTAGAGCCAGTGGGTAGCAGCATGTGAAGTTTGTGGCATGATCCAAACTGTAGTGTCACCTCTGTCACCAACTGAGGCGAAGAGAGTTGGTGGACAGTGACCACCACACAGGAGAACTTTGTGGCCACAGGGCTGGATGGAAGGAGAGAAAAGCCATGATAGAAACGGTGTTCATATTGTCCTTTCATTTAGCAGGTTCTTTGGCTTGGTCAGACCATACACAGAAGCCTGACCCTACTGAAAGCTTGGTTGCACCTGACTTCCACCTCCCATCTCACTTCACAACCATGCAGATTTAACTGTCTAGCCTTCTTCGGGTTCAGATTATTTCTGTCTCTGATTTTTCCTCCTAGACCTTATGAAAACTAGTGATTGATGGCTACGCAATGCTGAGATTAAATTAACAGTTCATCATGAAAATCTAATTTGCCTGAATTAAATCAAGACCAAGTATTTATCTGTTGTGCCATGCTGATTTACCCTGTGCTGTAACTTACTACTCTCATTACATAACGTATTTGAAATACAAACTCAGGGTGGATCCTTACTATGTCCTGACAAAGGGCTGAGGTTTCTGAGCATGATGGAGCTCATCTGCCACGTTCTGGACCACAGAGGCTGACAATGGAGAGGCTGGATTGGCTACTGCCAGAAGAGATTTGTCCTCCTTGGCTCTGGACACATGCTCCCTGCTTGAGACGGCAAGCCCCACACAGGCTACACAGTTTCTGACTTTTTCCCCCCTGGTTTTGGATAAAATGTGCTACTTTTTCTTTTAAAGAGAGAGCAAGTGCAAGGAGTGTCCCAAAATACCCAGCAGCTCATTACAAGCTTTTCCCTCCTCTATTTAGTCCCCATCTTGTAATTTCCCAGTTTGCTGAAGCCAATACACTCAGTTTCAACAAATGTCCATCTTAGGATGTATACCTTTTGTGTGGGAAGATGCTCACCAGTGCCTTCCAGCGGGCTCCAAAGGGAATCCTTGGACCTTCTAAGGAAAAAGCAGACCCTTCAGATCAACAGAAGTAACAAACATGCTTCCTCTCTGCATTTTAAATCCAATCTTGGCCATTGCCACCATGATTTGGGCACCTGAAAAAAGCACCTGGATGGTTCTCTGGTCAATGGCAACTGCAGCTTTAAGCTTTACACACTTTTTCTTCTAATGAATGGCCCAAGACTGTGTTCCCTGGACAACAGAACCTGATGGTGCTTCTGTAGAGTTGCACAGACATAGCAGTCTCTCCGGGCTGACAAGTCAAGCTGACTTCAATGAAATTGCTCCCAGCTCCCAAAGTTGGCCCCAGCCAAGCAACTAGGTGTTTTCCCAAGGGTGTGCAGAAGGGACTGGTGGTTTCCCCTCAGAAAAAATGCCCAAGGATTTGTGTATTTCAGGCACATCTTTCACTTCAAGCCCAGACAGCAGGTTCTCGTGGTGGTAAAGTGATATTTGCTCTGTTTTATTTTTTTACCATAATCTAAACGCTCATATTATTTTATGCTAATAGACAGTCTCTTTTAGATGCAATCTGTCTACTTACAAAGCATACATGAATTCTTCTGTCCCACCCGACAGCCACAGTGTACCTCAAAGAACATGCAGGGCAGGCTTTGATCTACCAACATACTTTTCCAAGATTGGAAAAAAATGTGGTATTTACACATGGTTAGTGTAAATATTCAAACACAAGCACATTTACCCACTTGTTTCCAAAGGGATGGAGGAGTAATATTTTTCCACTCTGGAGTTACTCTGCCTCATGGAAACTACAGAGCATTTCATTGAAATACTTGGTCCTGTGTTTAGCGCAACGGGCTCAGACTTGCGTGTGATGCTACATTACAGATAGCATCAGTGTGTTGTCTGTGATGTAGCAGAACAACAGAACAGAGATTTTATTTTTTAAGAGCACCATCTGACTTGCAGACACTTTGTGGATGTGCAGACCCAGCCACGGGCAGCCTGAGCCTGCTTGGTCAGGCTGAGCAGCTCCATCTGCTTGCACTGCAAATTTGCTTGCGTTTATTTTTGTCCTTTTCTGTCCAGAAGCTGTAGTACACATTTCTTTTGGAGGCATATGAATCTGACTAATCTCTCAGGAAAGTCTCAGGGGGGAACTTCCCACAGAAAAGCGTGGTTACTTGCAGCATAAACTCCCACCCAATGCATCTGGCCCTGGGACAAGGCTCATGCAATGCTGGGAATGACCTTACTTGCTCCTGTTCACCGCCACATAGTTGCAGTCACAGATCTCGTCACACTTTCCTTCTGTAGGGGAAAAAATAGTCCAATCCACTCTCATTTATGTCCTTTAATTGTTTTCTAGTCTTACAGAAATTTGCAAACTGCTGTCCCCTTACACTGGGTTTGTATGGCCAGGTTTTGGTAGCAGGGGAGCTGCAGGGTTGGCTTCTGTGAGAAGCTGTTAGAAGCTTTCCCCATGCCTGATATCCCAGCCAATGCCAGCTGGCTCCAAGACAGACCCACTGCTGGCCAAGACTGAGTCCATCAGTGATGGTGGTAGCGCCTCTGGGATAACAGTTAAGAAGGGGGGCGAACCCCAACAACTGTGGAATTGCAGCCAGAGGAGTGAGAATATGAGAGCACGAACTGTGAAGACATCAGTGAATGAGGGGGGGGAGGTGCTCCAGCCATCAGAGCAGATATTCCTCTGCAGCCCATGGAGGTCCATGGCTGAGCAGGTATCCACCTGCAGCCTGTGGTGGACCCCACGCTGGAGCAAATGGGTGTCTGAAGGAGGCTGCGGCCCTCTGAAGAACCCATGTGGGAGCAATCCTCTGGCAGGATCTGTGGACTCATGGAGAGAGGAACCCAAGATGGACCAGGTTTGTTGGCAGGATTTATAATCCCATGAGGGACCCACACTAGAGCAGCCTATTCCTGAAGGTTTGTGAAGATTTTTGTTATATTTTCTCCCCCTGTCCAGCTGAGGAGGGAAGCGATAGAATAGATTTGATGGGCACCTGGCATCCAGCCAGAGTCAACCCACCACACTCCTCTTCAGAGCCTGCAGAGAACGCTTGTTGTGGGAACCCCATATCTTCAGGCCTCTCCGGGTCTCTGCCTCCTGAGGCCAGCCTAGTGCCACAGCCAGACACAGTGCTCTCTCCTGCATGCACCGGCAATAGTGTCTGCAGGGGGGTAAAAAGTATGAAAAGAAACATGGCCTTTTCCACTGCTATCAAAAACTCAAACAGGCAGTTTCTGCCTCTCTGCGAGCATGGGTGAACTCAAGTAACCGCTTTCCCCTTTCAAAATCCCACACTTCAGCTGTCTTTGAAGGAAAGGGAAAAAAAAAGACAAAGGAAGTTTGAACTCTGAGAAGCAGCTCAAACCTTTCACTTAAATTCCCACCCTTCATCCCTATTTTCATGCCCCGGGTTTCTTCTCTGTTGGATAGTAAGGAAGAAGCATGTCCTTTGCTCACTTTTATCTGAGGTATCTCACCAATACTATGGTGGAGGCCAGAGTACGAGTTTGAGTGCGCTTTAGTACTTAAAGTTCCTTTGAATGAACTTGGATCTGGATGTTTAGCACCTGTGTTTAAGCAACCACTGCTAATGCAATATGCCAGGTCCAGGCTGCATCACTGATGGGGATCACAGGAGAGGACAACCACGACCTCATATGCAGGACCTGCCCCATGACTGTGCTCAGAGCACATCCCACCCTCTTCGAATGAAGGATGGAGTTGGTAGTATTGCCAGCCATGTTTTAACCCAATATCCAGTCCCAACGTACAGTCCCTCCTACGGAAGCTGCTCCTAATTGTGTGGAAGATGCTCAGATGCTTTAGGGCTGGAAGTCCAGTGGTTTCAGGGTGAAGGACTGAGGCCACCCTGCAGGGACATGAGAGCCCAGTGAGCATAGTGCCAAATCCTGGCACTGGTCTGCTTTACCGGCTGTCCCACCAGATGAACCCTGAAGAAAATTTATTGGCCAGTATCCAGCACAGCTGCTGGGGCTTATTGCCACTTGAGTCATTTTCCCAAGGCAAAACCCACCACTGACTCTAGACCCACACAGTGTGATGGGCACAGAAGCAGCATAAATAACAAAGTCATGTTCTTGGGGACAGTTGCTGAGAAGACTGTGATGTGCAGCTACATACCATGGAGTGAGTGAGGTGTTAAACATGCACAGCCCACGCCTTGTCCAAGCCCTGGGGAAGACAGGAACACATGGAATTGCTCTGCATGGTTTCCCTGATACATCAGCCACATAGGGGAAAGAAAGACAACAGGGTTTAGGTGGCTCTGAAAACCGAGATAAGGAGAATGAGGCTTTTAGTCCTTGCAAGGGATGTCCTCCTAATCTGTTCCTGTTCCTACATTCCTGGAGTCTGCAGGAATTGCAAATTCCTTGCACCCGCCCAGCCACAGGCTTTGAGAAGAAAACCACAATGGAAAATACCCTCTTCACCACTTCTCCTCATCTGCCCCTTTCCTCAATTTTAGGTAGAGAAGAGCAAATGTATCCAAGGTAACATAAAGGGGTTGTGTGCCTGGTATATAGATGCAAGCAGAGAGCTTGCCCCTGGTTGTCCTTGGGCAATCCAGAAACCAGCAGCTCTGGTCCTCAGCGTCTCATATCCGTGGGGGAAAGTGAAGGAAGAAAAGCTCAGCCTGCCTGGGAAGGGTGGTGGCAAGTTGAGCAAGAAGTGCTCTGCTGCTCTAGAGCATTTCACTGAAAGGTCCTGAGGTAAAACTATGGTAGCTTCAACTCTGGCATTTCCCAGTTCTTGAGTATTTGACTCCAGATTTGTAAATGTTCTTCTAATGCCAGCAAAGGGCATGTGTTCATTTTGCACCAATTATGTATGAGTTGCACAGTCAGAAATGAGACAATTTCAGCAAATTTACATAGAAATAATACTCTGGCATTATTTCAATGTTTTCTACAGACCTCCACAGTGGACACAGAAAATATTTTAGCATTTTCGTCATGTATGTGAGGGTAAAGGATTAGTGCTGTATGGCTTCTGAGCATGCCCGTCCATCAGCTGAAATTTAGGTAAGAGCAGCTCCACGTTAAGCAGTTTCCATCTGTGAGTTTTTTATTATGCCAGATTAAATGTAATGGGCTCAAATCTATTAACGCTTGTGTTTTGGAGAATGAAGTTCTGCAAGTTTCCTCAGGAAGGTTCAGTCAGCAACAGCAACTCTTCACTGAAAGTACAGCAATTGTTTCCCTGAAGAAAGCGGCTTTTCCTGCTAGTTAGCATTGCTCTGTGACTTCGCTGTGCCCCATCTCCATCTGCTGCCATCTCCCCTGCAGATTCCAAGCCAGCAGGGCTCCTGGCATCCCCTCTCTGAGCAGTACCCAGCTGGCTTGTAAGCAGGTTTGCAAGACCCTTGGTAGCATACAGTGATGCAGTAGGATCCTGAGCCCTGCTCATCTGAGGGGCATCTGTTTGGCCAGAAACTGCTGTGGGATTGGGAGCTTAGGGATGAGGAATAGCTCCATCCAGGCTCCTGTTGAAACCAGATTGTGTTTCTGCACGGCATTTGTTTTAAAATGTCCTGAGCTCACAGTCAGCGAAGACACGAGTGATTCACTTTGCACAATGGAAGCGGGGACACAGTTAGCTGGTGGGAGCTGCTTGCTCTCCACACCCAGCTCCGTGCCAGCACACTACAGTGAGGGTTCACACAGCCCCTCACCTGGACAGGTTGGGTATGCACAGCTGAACTATCTGGTCCCTTCCACCTGCCACAAGCAGCTCATGCTTCTTATTGAACGCAAACACTTTTACTCCCTTGTGGGCTCTGAAATAAACCTCTGGTTCCCTCTGGCTCTCCTTGGAGGAGCTCCCATGGCCAGCTGCCCTCTGCTTCTCCTGATGGCTTCCTCGTTCCTTTCTCTCTTCCACCTGCAGCTCCACACGAATTGGAAAAATACAAAAATGTCCCTCAGCACAGCTGGGCAGATGGGAGGTACCAACCACCTGTCATGAAATCAGCACTGTTATCCTGAATCACTACATTTTCCTCTTTTTTAATTTTAGAAGAAGTTAACTCCTCTCTCTTTTATCATATCGATGTATTATTCCTCCTCTCATACCCATAAAATTTCTTCATCCTCAATGACAGTTACTGAGTTTTCCCTGAGCTGACACAGAACTCTATTGCTCTTCCCTAATGGGTAAACACAACCCCAGCCCCTCCAGCTATTTTTTTACCTTTCCTTCAGCTTCTTACAGTTTATTTGCAACTCTTTTCCTAAGGAGCATGGTGGAGTGACTGCAGCTTTGCTGGTGTCACTGCATGTGCTCCTCAGGCCATCGCACAGGAACCAACACACCTTGCGCTGGCACCTGAGCCAGCTCTGGACAAGAGGGAGCAAATAAAAACATCAGAGACGTCACATGATGTTTTCTGAGAAAAGTTAGAAATTAAGAGAAAAGCAAACAATTCTGTCATTTTGCTCTGAAACCAAATTAATTTTCCTAATACAGGGAGAAGAGGAGCAAGAAAAGCCCAGGACAGCTAGAAACCAGTGCCAGAGATGGAGTTCAGGTCCTCTCTTCCCTTTGGATAGTCCATCTACCTTTCCATGCAGCCCAGAAGTTGCATAGAGGTATATCTGGTACGGCTGTGACCTGCTGCTACTCAGAGGATCCCAGAAAAACACTGCCACAGAGTTTCAGAGCACAGTAATCACCTTTTCCTGACTTTATAACCTTGAATTTAGCACATTGTCCACTCATCAACTATCCAGGAAAAACAAACTTTGTGAGTCTGAAAAGAATGGTGTGCTTATAGTCAGGTCGTGAAGTAGGAGTGGAGCAGTGGTTGTGCCAGTGTCAGCGCGTTCCGATAACTTTATGTCTGCCTGCTGTCTGCTGCAAGGAAACCAGAGACCGTGTGATATCACCCTTGTCTGCAGTTACCACATTTAGACTGTGAAAAAAAGAAAAAAAAAAAGAAAAAGAAAAGTCACCTCCTTGACATTTGTTGGGTTTGCAGTGTAAACGGGCCGTTAACCTTGTGCCCATTATTCATACTACACCGATAGTAATATCTGACTAACTCACAGTGTTGCTCTTAAGTAATGGCTGTACTTTGCATTGAGGTTACTGGAGGGAAGGTGCTAATCTCACATATCACTGTGAGAGGTGATTTAGGGTAAAAAAGCAGCACCGTTTCTCCTTTTAGGTGACAGGGGACAGAATGACATCAGGGCCTGAACTGGGAAAGGAAAGGCTGAACTCCAGAGGTTTCAGGTTTTCAGTGTTCCTCATGAAATGGTTGATTTTTAAAAGGCATGGCTCATGTGGTTAGGCAGCAGAGAGGGACTCTGAGTAACTGAAACAAAAGGACAGTAGCTTCATCATAACTACTGTTCTGGATGACAGCAAAGGATAGCTTAAGGGGAAAAACCATAAGAAATACTGCACCAGCAGTTAATTTGCACTATTTCCAACAATTCAGCTAAGCATAGAGAAAACAAATATATGGGTTTAAAGATGGTTGCTATAGAAACCAGAAGAGATTTTATAGTTGCTTATGAGAGTAAAGGAGGTTCTGATTGATAAGACAATCGCATTCAAATAGTCACTATGGAAACCCAAGGTGACCTGGAGGAGATGTGACTCCTCTCACTCTGCTCCTGTGGGCAGATGAAGACAGCCTGGGTGGGGGAAGGTCTGGGCTGGATGATAAAGAATGCTGCAGCACAGCGCTCACCGTGATGCTAGAGACACTCAGCGTTTCACATTTCAAAGCTGTGTGAGTGCTGATCTCTACATTGGCGAAATACATTTATTTACTTACTCTTGAAAGAAGTTTTTCTCTCTCACTGAAATCGATAGGAGCTCTGCAATTGACTTCCATGGGATCGAAGTAGACTTCGGAGACTTTCAGAGGTCTTCAGTCCATCAAAGCAAGGAAGCACGTCTCCCATGGAGCTGGGCGTTTGGCAGCTGCCTGTGCTTTGCTGAAATGGGGCCGTGGAGTTGCTGAGCACTTTCTGCCTTCACTAACAAGACCTGTGCTTGCACTGTGGCCCCAGAAACAGGACAGAAAGTGAACGGAATGTGCAAGTCATCTTCTTGTAGATTGATTATTTAGGGACCAAACAAAGTTAGTGAGCCTGCACATGACATAAACCAAATTTTAAATGGCTTGATACTTCCTCAGTAACCACTCAGCATTTGTTTTCAATGTCCATTTTTTAATTCATTGATAGAAATTTAGAATAAAGGGCAGGTGTTCAGCACTCCTGGACACAGCTGAAAACGAAAAGTTATTCCATATGTTCCCTTTAATGTTTTTCTCCTAAGTAATACAAAGTATTAATGCCCTGGATATCAGCTTTAGCTATTTGAAATACACTGACATTGTATTTCGTACACTGTACATACAATACAGAGAGGGTTTAGACTGGACCAGACTCCCCCAGAACCAGACCCTCCCAGTTCCTCTGCCCAAGCCTAGACATGCTTTTCTATTTCATTTAGAAAAATCTTTGATTCGCACTACCCACGTACAATCAAATCATACAGACATTAATCATCAGAGAATTTCATCTTGCTTTATTTCCAGTGAGGTAAAAAGAACCACTTGGCAGTCTCAGAAAACACCAGTGTAACTGAAATTTTAACAGTTTTCCAGTATAAACACACAAACAGGAGGAAAGAGGGTTCTTTGGAGAAAATCTGTGTATGCAGGTCTGGACTGCAGGAGTAGAGTACCAAGCAGCAGAGGTTCCTCACAACTCCTGCTCCCCTGGGTTAGTGGCCAGGAAATTGGCCCAGCCCTTCTCTAACCAGCCTCACTGGATTTAGAAATTGCCCTTCTCTGCAGAAAACCTGGCCGTGTTTGTACAACAGGTAATCCATCAAAAATAACCCCCCAAAAGGAAAACTGCTTCTGCTTCCATCATCAAAGGAAAAGTTTAAACCTCAGGCTGCTCCTAGAAATGCAGGTAGCACTGACATTGTGGTGGGGCTGGAAGCAGGGAGAGCTGGTTGGACACACATTATCTTGAAAGAAATTCCTGCTGGTTTTAAAGATAAGCAAAATTGTCAGCTATTACTAGAGCTGTCGACTCATGGCTGGAGGTAGAAGTCACTGCATTAATGGAGTCATAATAATTCAACTACAAAGAACAAGAGAAAGAGAGTAATATTTAATAAAAGCTGTGCTCACAGGAAGGTGCAGTCTGCTAGGGAAATTTCTATTCTGGTTTTGTGTCTGTAGAAAGGTAACACATAGATAAATAAATATGAGCAAGGTAAACTCTTTGCATCAGAAGGAATGGTGTAAATGTGTGGCTGAGCCTTTTATCCTCAGCACACTGCTGCTCACACTCACCATCACCAAGTGACAGAGCAACTCTGCCATATTTTTTATTTTGTCTTTTTGCAACCTGTGTGACCCAATCTCTATCCGTCACACTGGGAGAGAGAACAGTGCCCTTGAGTCGAATCTTTGGCAGATTTTCAGCCTTTGGTTGTTCTGGGAAAGAATTCAAGGTGTAAAGGTGGGGATAAAGTCAGTAGCCCTTCCTAGAGTGAGTGGAAGCCCCCTTAGAAGGATCACGTGTGCTCAGTCTCCAAAAGCATGGGTGGGAACTCAACAGCTTTCTCCCCTCAGCAGTGAGGATGGAGAGCACTTCTTTACCAGTGCTGGCAATGGTTTGGGAAGATGCATTTCTGAGAGCTTATCACCTTTTTTCCTTGGGCTGAAGTGGTCCCAGAGCATCCCTCCCGGAAGCACATGCTGCTCAGTATTCCCAGCAAATCATCCTGACTCAAACAGGCTCCTCTGGGCCTTAGCAAGCTCATACCAGAAACATAAGTTGTCTCTTACAGACTGCTTCTGCAAGCTCCACTTTGAAACCTGTCCAAGGAGATGGTACAACTTGCTCTCCTCCTCCTCCTCTCCAATTTTTAACAAAAAACCCCAAATGATTATCATGGCAGCAAAGCAGCATTTTGAGAAAACAATCCATGAAAACAACCAAACTCGTAGGGGTTTGAAATCCTAAAGCTCTCAGCACTGTGGGATGTGTTTTTCTTTCAAAGCCCAATCTTTCAGCTCTCTGAAAAGTGACAAGTAGCTGTGAGCTTTATAGCTGTTCCCTGGTAAAAACCATAAATAAACTAGCAAATAGTGTAAGGTTTCTCTGAGAAGCATGCAAAGGCAGTAAGCACCATCTGCTGGCTTCAGCATGAAAAAGGAAAACAGGATTTTTTCATCTTGTTGCACATCTCTTAATCTGGGCTCCCTCCAGTTTTAGGGGAAACACAGAGAAAATGGTGCAACATCAAATTAGAGCAACCTGGTTGGGGAATCCTAACCAGAGCTAGACTGTGTGGGGAACATCAGTTACCCTGCAGACAGACCAGCTTAGTATAAGACAAAAAGAAAAAAGTTAAATGCAGTGAAAAATTCACAATAATTTTGTCAGCATTCAAACTGAGTATCATTAAAGACCTTCATTTCTCACCTGGTTTTGCATTCTATTAGAAACATGTTCCTGCAGAGGACATGAGCCAAATATTGACACAGCCTTAAAAAAAAAAAGAAACAGCCAAGAAATGTTTTGCAAGAAAATTGCAGGCACAGACTCGGGTTTTTTTTTCCCTCACTCCCTGATCTCAAATAAGGATGTGGGGATTTGGCACAAATATAGAGGGGCAGTGTTTCGCAGATGGCTAATTCATGTCGTAGATACTGGTTATCAAAGGACCAGCGATTAAGCCAGCGACAGCTAAAAGCACACATCAGCTTTGCAAGGCTGCTCAGCAAGTTCCTAAAATTGAGCCCAGAGCACCAATAAAAGTAATGAATACGTGAGAGTTGCCAGTTTCCAAATAACTGTCAGAGCCAGCCCCCCGGCCTTTTGCATTCAGATTAAGACAGAAAATGCCACATTCACAGTCAATTCACAGGAAGGTCTAATCCTACAATGCTGGGGCTCAAAAATTAGGCAGGTCCCCAGCAGCAGGCATGCAAAGCTGCTGGCCTGTCCTTGGCTTGATCCACATGGCAACGGTGCCTTCTCCATCCTTGGCACCTTGACCCCTTGCCATGGGGTCAGCAGGACTGGCCAGGCTGGCACACAATGGGGTTACAAATGAGGATATATAAAAGGTATCTGTGTGCATCAGAGAGAATTTCCCACTCTGTCCCACCCCAAGGAGTGCTGGAGTTTGTGGTGGGAAGAGTTGTCCGAGAGAGGCTCATTTAGATGCATTAGAGCAGGCTTTCTCCTCCCTTGCTCAGCCCAAGTGCTGTACACCCTGCTTGTTCTGCCAGGCAGGGGTAAAAGGGGAAAGATGCCCATTTGTTAGCTCTAACCAAGGTATAATGCTCCCTCAGAAGATGCTTCAATAAGCATTTGGAACTGTCAATAGGAAAATGTTGAGTTTCAGTCATTTTAAGCCTACCCTTACTTTACTGACTGCAAGGTGAAGCCCAGTGAGTAATGTCATCCTGACTAGGTTTGTCCTGCCAGTCATCCATGGGAAATGGTGGCAGTGGCTGTGCTATGCTTGCACAGGAGAACCAAGTAGGAGTTGTCTAAGCACTCTGCGTTGCCGTGATCAAGTCAGTGAACTAGGGATGCAATTTCTCTGCAATCTGGTCAGATCAGAACGAATCGCTAACTGTTCCTTATATCCACAACCTCTAGCTTGTTGAGAACAAGATGAATGGCAGGATGTTGGAGGTTTCACTTCAGCACAAACCCCTTAAACATCTTATTTTCGTCTCTATTCTACAAATTAGAAAAGTTAATGGTAATTGCTAGATACCTTCATGTAGCCATAATCCACTGAGAATGCCTTCCTCAGATCATGGACCATTATTTCAATGCTAATGCCAGCACTCAGGTCATCTAATGCATCATTAAGTGCAGCTTGACCCTACCAGTATCTTTAAACATTATCTGTCAACAAAACCTGGCTTCATTAAAGTCTCTGCTAAAACGTCCTCATTACTCCACCACTGTAGCTCCGCAGTAACATGTTCACACATTGCAAAGTTTATTGCTTTATCATCCCACTAACCCAACCTTTTAGGCTATATCTGTTTACAAACAAATAATACTAAGCTTCCCAGGAGCTTAATTGCTTCTGTTTGCAATACTAAAGCTTAATATGGGCAGTTGTTTGTAGGTTCTCATTATATTTCCTTGTAGTACCTGGTAATAAACTGTGAAACATCATGTGCAAAATTAACTGGAATATGGCTTGTTAATTATAAAAGGTGCCCTAAAGTACATGTTTCATTTAACAAAATGATTAGTTATAAATATTTTATGGCAACAGCAAGCTGTTTGGTACATTACACAGTAGTTAACAGGGACATTTTATTACATTGGGTCCAACCCTGCTTTTTGCTACTTGAAAGGAGTAATCCTGCTCATGCAAGACTTCCCTCAGGTGAACGGCCCCTCACTCCTGCAGCAGAAGGCAAAATGCCTTTCTCTGGGAGGTGTAATATACTTTCCGCCACCCCCAGTGTAAAGCAAGGAATGAGGAAGCTTTGGCTAAGCTGGTGACTGCGTGGCATTGTCAATCAGTGTCACCTCCCCTTTGTACTGAACATTTCTCGTACCAAATATTTTGGAGGCAGGTCCTCAACAGGCATTGGATACATTTCACGTTCACTCACCATCAAGGGCCGGATGCACCTGTACACTACCATTTATGTCTGACTTCAAGCCAAATAAACACTCAAGCACACACTGTGGGTAGAGTAACAAAATTAAGATTATAATTTTGTTATTCTACCCTCATTATGAGAGACAAAACGACCTATTTATGGTATGGTGTTGTACATCCAATGGGACATTTGTAGAGAAACATCACGTGAGACTCTAATTGCTTTCAAGGCCAGAGGGATCCAACAGTGCAAGCAGGAACCACTCCCACTGTTGCCAGGAGGACATAGTTGTACCCTGGAATGACAGTGAAATTAACACCCACTTAGGCTTCCCCTTGATGACTTTCTTCTAAAGAGTAAGCAAGGACATTGCCATTCCACTTCTCTGTGAGAAGACAAGGTGCTGCTGTCAAGTCTGGGCTCTGTGGGCATGGTGGCATTCTGATGTCTTCAAGGACTTCAGACACCTTGCAGAGAAGAAAGGTGAGTATTCTGAAACCCCCACCAGTGTGAGTGCAGTGTAGACTGCATCCTGTTAAATATCATGGAGAATGAGGAGCTATCAAGTCCCACCCAGGATAAACCCCTTGCTTGCCACCTGTAACGTTGGCAAATCAGTTATTCTACAATACCTGGTGTGAACGTTGGTGTGGAGTGTGCCTTTGGGTCTGTTTGAGCAGGATTAGGATATTAGGAAGAGTTTCCTAACTAAATTTCCTAACTTCTTGCTCAGAAGTTTCCTAACTTCTTTGCTCAGTTTGTACACAACCCAAAAGGAAGCTTGGATCCTGCTGTAACAAACAGTTGTGTAAAATAAAATGAAAAAGTACATTTTACTGAAGAATTTCAATTTGAAAATTTAGATTTCATCTAATACTTCTTTTCTTTAATATCCTGTAGACCGTGAATTTAACCCTATTAATGAATTTCTGAGACTGCAGTTCTTATTCTTTTTTTTTTTTGCTAAAAACCTTGTTTTTCAAGTGAGAACACTCAAAATAAAAGACTCTAAAGCTGTCCCTCATGCACAGCCACCCATTGAATTCTCCCTGTTGCAGCAGAGTCGATTTTCATGCGAAGTTTTTCAACTTGCTCATGACTGTGTGTACAACACCACTTTGAGACAAACATGTTGTGTGAAGAGTAACTGAATTATTATGCTTTATTTTCATAACAGATTTAAATTTTTAGCATGTGGAAAGTCAATGCAAGTATGGAAAAGTGCTTTTAAAATGCTATGCATCAGGTTAAATTATGGATCTTATGTGTACCCTGTACAATTGTGGGACAGTTTTTTCCCAATAAACAAAAGTGATCCTTTGCCACCTCCAGAATGGAGATGTCCATCATTCTTTTTTGATGGGCCAGAGTGACCCTATCTGGAAGGCCCTCAGGCAAGACTTCTTTGCAGTAGAGTTTGATTAAGACATCCTGATCATCTATTCTTGTGTCTTGAGAAAGGTATAATGTGTTTGGGCAGTCTGTCTGAACAGCAGAGGATGGCAAGGGGGCTGGGATGGAGACGGCTGCTGGTGTTTGCCATCTGCCTGGGCAGTGCTTGCCAGGAGACTCTAACCTGAGAGGGATCAACATGTTTATGCTTGTCTTCTCTCCTGCCATCTCTAAGCTGTCTGTTTTGGGCTGATTTTTTTCCTTCTTTCACATCTTCCACAGCCTCTGACACTTCCTCTTCCCTGGCTGCTTGGGCTTGATCCTTTCTGTAATCCCTTCCCTGTCAGGAAGTGTAGTGACAGGACAAGGGGTCACAGCTTTAAATTGGAAGAGGGGAAATTTAAATTAGACACCAGAAAGAAATTCTTTCCTGTGAGGGTGGTGAGACACTGAACAGGTTGCCCAGGGAAGTTGTGGATACCCCATCCCTGGAAGTGTTCAAGGCCAGGCTGGATGGGGCTTTGGGCAACCTGCTCTAGTGAGAGGTGACCCTGCCCATGGCCGGGGGGTTGGAGCTTTGATGATCTTCAAGGTCCCTTCCAACTCTAACCATTCTATGATTCTGTGATCCCTCTGGTCTACATTTTTACCCATGGAGGTCTTTGTTTCCCCTCTCTTCTCCTTCCCAAGGCTCAGCCTGTTGCCGAGTCCAGCCCACAGAGCAATTCCCTTGGAAAAAAAGTGAAGTCAGGTGAGCACTGTGTCCTGAAGCCCTGCCCTTTGCCCAGCCCATGCCACCTCCTAACACAGCCTTTGCCTCTTCCTTTCTCTGCTGTCCCTTGTGGCCATCAGCGCGGTCTGAGACACAACTCAGTGAACCAGTTTCAGGAGGCGTGACCATATCATATCATCTAGAAAGCAGGGCTCTCTATTTATTACTGAGAGGGACATAGCACACTTCTCGGGGATTGAAGACAGGCAGCCAGGAAGTTTTTCTGTCCCTTGAGCTCTGATGGATGCACCACTCAGCTCAGCAGCCACCTGACAGCAACTCGCACTGTCTGCAGAGCAGTCAGGTCATTGCTGGCCTGGCACTTCATCTGCAGAGCACCCCCCTTCTTCTGCAGCTGGACCCCTGACTCCATGGCAAGCAATTTGCCAACCTAAAAAAAACCCGCTCTTTTTATTGCTGCTAAATTTCCCACTCTGGACCAGTACCCCGACCTGGAACACAGGCAGGGGCCTCAATTGCCCCTGCTCCCCATCGCTGGCAACCGTGCCAAGCATGTCCTGACATGACTCCAGCCTTTCATCTCATGGACAACAGCAGGAGAAGGGATGTATTTAGCTGCCTGATTACAAACATTTTGGAGGGCAAGCAAAGGGATGGCACTGCCTCTTCCGCTGTGCCGCATCCCCCCTTGTGTTGGCTGCTCAACCTGCAGCTGCCTTTCCAGGCGGGTGCCAGGTTTCCTCCTCCAGCAGAAAAGGTCTTTCTCTTCTGACAGCCCTTGGCTCCTTCCCTGTAACAAGCTCCCAAAAGCAGCTGGAGATTAATCCCGGAGAATCCCTTTTCCCTTCCTCTTCCTAAGCTGCTTTCTCCTCCAGAGCCAGGCAGCAGAAATCAGGCTGAAGGCAAATAAATGTATCACCAGAAAAGCACACGTGCTGCCAGCAACCACTGGCTGGGTAAGTGCTCTCTGCTGGGGAGCCTTTCCTCCTTCTACCTAAACCTTGTGCCAGTTAAGGAGATCTCTCTGGCCAAGGGGTTGCAACCGCTTGGATCTGTCCTGACGGCCTCAATGGATCCAGTTGCTGGGAAAGTTGTTCTTGGCCCTGTCTGGGCATTTGTTCCCATGATTATCTGGAGATAACAATTTCACTGGCAAACCCATACCTGAAATAAAGAATTCAGCCTTTTAAGTCCTTTAAGAGTCATTTGTTGTTCAGTGTTGCAAAGGATCAAAAGGAAACAGGTCTTAAAGAAAAAGGTCACCCACAGCGCTGTTACTCCCAGTAATGATGTGCAGAGATTGCTTATGTGCCTGGAGTGAGTGCTTCAAGCAGGGGCAGGTCTGCATTCATTAGCAGACACTTCTTTTCCTCTCAGATTCTTTTCTTAAACAAATGTACTGTATCTGTGCAAACAAGATCCCATTTATGCACATTCCCGGAATAAAAAGCTTTCTTGTATGTACTGGAGACAAGGAGGACTCAACACTACCTTTGAAGGGAGCGTCCTATTTTTAATCCACCGGTGCCTCCTCATTGCAAGCTAAGTGTCTTTTCCTGATAGCTGCCAGGGGCTCACTGCTCTCTTTAATTTGTACAGAGTTCCTAGTACAATCAAATACGGTTACGAAGAAGCAAAACATTTTCTATACCTTTGCAGTCATCCGAAGAAAGTGATTTTGTCTGTTTTTCCCTTTTCTTCCTTTGGATCTGGGAGACAGTGTTTGCTGCTCCACATACTATTATTCACTCAGCAGAATGACAGACAACAGTTTCCAATTTTCACAGAGCCGCCTTCATCAATAATTTACTGCATAAATAATGCTCCTTGAAAAGCAGTAATCAACAAGATCTTGAGATGGTACACGGTGGGATGGAGCAGCATTTGGCTTCAGTATCAGTATGCATACTCCTGATGGCATCAGCCAGGGACCGATCCAGAGCTGTGCTGTTGTACTACTGACACCACGTAAACAGCCTAGAGACGGAGTCTGTCTGGGTGAACCAGACACTAGGCAGGTCTTTCAAAAAGGACAATAGTGTGAGAGCAGGAAATGAACCAGCCACAGCAGATAAGCCTGTGTTAAGCACAGGAATGATTTGGGAAGGGGGTTGAGAAGAGCAGGAAGTAAGAGGGGCAATACTGCAAGTCTGCTCAGCCCTCCCACTTCCAGAGGCAGTCCCAGTAGGGTTGTACAGCCATCTCTGAGTGACTGGAGAGCCCAGCCCTGGCAGCTCCAGCTGCTGCTCCTGTTAGGGGACATCTCTAGCTGGCATTCCCTTTTGGTTCCTGCTGTTGCATGGCAGGGGAGAGGAAAGGGGTGAGCCTCTGGTTGTAATTTCCCAGAGCATGAAGAGGTGGAATTTCTGACTTGCTTCCTTACAGCTCTTGCACACGCAGGCTGTGGCAAAGCCAAAGGACACTCAGACAGACACACGCCAGCAGCGACAATGCATATTCATGCAGCCATCATAGTAAGAGCGTGCAATACTTAGCATTTATATTGAGAATTTTGCCTCCCGAGTTGCAGACATAGATTAAAATTCTAATTCTGCTCTTGCATACCAATATCTGCTGCTAGTGTCTCTCCCCCTCTCCTGCTTTCCTGAAAGGGAATAAATAACTGGCTAGTGAGAGAGAGGTGTTTCTTTATTGAGAGTGATTGGGCGTGTGGAAATCGGTTATTTATGCCATATGCGCTCAGGTCCTGCACACACCCTTGGCATTGTTGTTCCCTGAGAAGCACTTCATGTCACTTTGTCCTCTCAGAGACTCAGCCCTACTCAGAAGACAAATCAGCCTACATTCATAGAAGAAATTTCCTCCTGTTAATTGAATCCTGTGTTTATCCTATGCCTGTCTGTCTGCATCTGCTGCCAGAGGTTTCGTATCCCATTAGCTTTTCTTTTCTCCAGGTGCTCCTGTGGGATCCGGCATCCCAACTTCTTTCTCAAAGTGCTGCTTTGCACCAACACATTCTTGTATTTTCTCCTCCATCATTTGGAGGCTGAGGTCAGTCCAGAAAACAGAGTTCTCCCTCAGCTCTGTACCCGGCGAGGTTCGCTGTTGGCTTGTGGCCAGGCTGAACCCAGGCAGGTGTGTGGGAATGAGGTGCCTGAGAAGCAGACTTCAGTTTGGGCAGCTCATGCTATAGAGATGAAAGGTTTGATTTGTCTGCCAGGTCAGAGCTGCCTATTGCAGAGTCAGGACCACTTGAAGTTTGAATTGTGCAGCCACTTGGACATGTTGTTGGCTGGCTCGTACCCTACCTTCCACCTGAGCAGCTACCCATGTAATGCAGCATGCCATAAACAGGGTGTTTTTCCCCACATTTCTGGGTAAATAGGTTCTCCCAAAACACCACTCTGGCTGCCTGGCTCCTCTTTGCTGAGCTGAAGTGATGCTGAGGGCTTGCACCCTCTGACCCATTTACCATGAACCTGAGGGAGTTACCCTTTTCTGCCCTTTCCAAGCCTCCTTCACCAGCCATTCAAGGAGGGGAGAGCCATCCTGTTGGTCTGCTCCCTGAAGCTGTTGGCAGGAGATGCAGCTTACAGCCTGATTACTCTTAGACAATCCAAAGCACTAGAGGTGCAGGGCATCCTGTGGCTGGTGACCCGTGGAGCTCAGTCAGCACCCTGACAGAACCAGATGCAGGAAAGCATGACAGCAGTGGTTGGTGAAGATGGCTTGGTCCCTACTCTTCATTTATTGAGTAGTAGAGAGATAATCTGAGAGAAGAGGTAGAAAACCTAAACCTTTGGGAAGGGGATGATAAAGCAGATCACACCCTACATGAGCAGTGGGTGCTCTTGTGCAGTGGTCATGTTTTGTCAGAAAAACACCCACATATTGGCTGGAAGGGAACTTTGGAGGTCTCTGGTCCAATCTCCTGACCAAAGCAGGACTGTTACCAAAACTAGATCAGGCCAGCCTCGCGTCATCCAACAAAGTCATGAAAATCTCCAAGGATGGGGATTCCCCTCTATGGGTAACGCTCCGGTAAAACGCTTCTGGTAAACCTTTTGAGTCCTACCTAAAACTCCCGGGCCACAGCTCATGGATGTTGCCCCTGCTTTATTGTCTGGCATTACTAGGAAGCCAAGTAATCCAAGGTCTTCACAGTAGCTCTTCAGGCAGTTGTAGACAGCACCAGGCAGCTGTTAAATGAACCCTTCCCCTTCCCCAGCTCAGGTCCTTCAAACTCTCCGAGTTGTGTGACTTCTGTTGAAGCTTCTCCAGTTGTTCCATAGCTTTTTTGAACTGGGGGTCCCCAAACTGGATAACCTATAACATCGTCCTGCAGCTGTTACTCAGATAACACCTCTCTTCACCCACCTACTTCCTCCTTGCTGCCCTTCCCATTGGAGGAAAGTTCCCTGTTTGCACCTGTGGAGTTACTTCCATGCTCTTCCTTCCACTTGTTGGCAACCGTGGCTATAAAGTACAGGCACACACACACAAAAAAGGTCAATATGTCAAAATAACTCACATCTTTTTGCACAGCTTCACAAACCAATATTACCTTCCTACTATGACCTTGCCCTACTTAAAAAAGCGTAAGCAAAAATGTCAGGCTGCTCACGTGCCAGGAATGCTCTTTGCCATGTTCACTAAGGTTGACTTATTTGCATTTCCTTCTTTACTGTGTTACATAGACTTCCTTGTGCTTATGTAGTTCATATATACTCATTACATATACTTCAGCTGTGAACTCCCATGGTGCAGCTCATCGCTTTCTGGGTTGTGGAGTCACTAGCTCAGTGGGAACCTGCTTCAGAGTCAGGGCTCCTGCCTATCACAGCAGCCACTGTTAGCAGGGACTTGCTTAATACTGGATGCAACAGAATGATGCCCCGGTTGGTGCTTTCCAACATGTGCTCCAGCTGCATCTGTGAAAAACACAGATGAAAACTAATTTAAGGGAAGAAGAAAATTGTGGTATAAAACAAAATCCTGGAAAAGTAATTTTCAAGTGACAACAATGCTCACGCTGTGAGATTGCAGAAAAGAATTGGGTTTGCCAGAAGAAGAGTCTGCGATTTCCAAAATGTTAGTAATCAAACACACTGTGTAACTGAGAACAATATGCATGTAACTTAGATCCCTATAATCAGAAAACAGCTTGTTTCTTCCAGGCTTGGCAAGCAGAAAAAACACAAAGCATCACTGATACACACTTGAGCAGAGATTACAACTGGCAGAACACTAACGAGCCCTGCCTCCTGTAAATTATGCCTGTGAGCAACCTTATGAAATTGTCTGCTGAAGCAGTGGTCCATATAGCAGGTGGTGTTCTAGGTCACTCGCGAGATCCTCCTGCAGCACAATGTCATGGCTTGTCAACATAGCTGAGCTTGAAATGGTGAGGGGGTGCCTGGTTCACGCATTGCTGAGATTTCTTTTGTTATCGTTTACAGCCACAGAGAGAGAATTATTTCTCCTAACACACCAGCAGTGGGGGAGGAGGTGGGGGAAGGCTGTATGTGACTGCCACATTGAGCTGCTAGCATGAAATGCATGCACAAAGCTACAGGCAAGCCAAAAATTCTTGAGTCCTAAGCTCTTTTCACACCAGGCTGGAATTGGTGTCACTTGCACACAGAAGCCAGTTACCAGAGAGTGCTGTAACCATGACTGAGTGGTACCAGGTGTTGGAGTTTTATCTTTAACAGTCTGTATTGCTCCACTGCCTTAAATCCTACAGAGAGCTTACAAGATAAAAACAAGGCAAGAGAGTAGGGACAAATGCCTGGCTGTGGATGGAAAAAAATAAAAACAAAAAGGAGAACAGGGGAAATATTAACTGGCAGCAGCTAAGGACACTTTGGCCACACAATCCAGCCACTGTGGTAGGTGAATTCAGTCAAGCCACAGGAACAGTTGGAAAGGGCCAAATTCAGCTCCAGATTTGGACACCTTGTTTTTGTGAATACAAACTGAGTGTCTGACCTCCTCCTACAGCCTAGTTGGTACAGGCTTGCCCTGTACCCAGTGCACTCTCCACCATCTGCAGGGTTTATCATATGTGCAGCTATAGGTTCCTAATACCACCTGAGATCCCCTGGGATATTCCAGATAGTTGTTTGATGGCCTTGATAGCATTCTCTCTGAAGGCTGAGGGCACCAGAATAAGACCAGGCTTCCCAGGGTGAAGACTTTTCATTCATGTCTTTACAAGGCAGACAACACACCTTTAACTGCTCTTTGGCTGTTATGATGTTGTAATTATGATTAAGAACAACCTCCATTGTCTAAACCTACACCTAAGCTTCTTGCTCATAGGAGAGAGTTTACTTGCTTTAGTCAGAATATCCCATCCATGTGAGACCCAAGTACAGTGCAGATAATTTCCTTATAATCCTTAATGGTGATAGCTTATTTAATATTCCACCAAACCAAGCACAAGATAGTCTTCCTTGCCAGGTGTTTCAGCATAAAAATACAAATTACAAGTAGACAAAAATTGACGAGCTTCCAAAAAATCAAGTTAACTTGGTGCAGCTGATGAACAAACTTACTTCCTAAGTTCCTACAGGGAGTTTTCTTCTTAGGAGCTAGCCTGGGGCACGGCACACACTAACTCTAAATATTCATTCACTGAAGTCTTTGCAGGATCAGGCCTGGGCTTTGTGTTTCAGCTGGAAGAAAACTGACTACTCACAGAGAAAAGTTACAGGAATAACATCTGGAAATGAGCTCCAAGAGCAGTCACAATTTAGGCATTACTTGTGAAGACACCAGCCTCAAACTCTCTGGAACTCTCTTTTAGGAGAAATCACCAAATATCCAGTCTTTGTTAAAATTTAGGTTATAACAAAATTGGATTAATTACTATAGCTGCAAGTGGAGGAAGAGAAATACTTCAGCGCACTAAGACATTGCTTTGTGTTGCAAATTAACCACATCACGGTGTAGGGGAGAACTTTGTAGAGTTGGGCTGATGGTTGGACTCGATGATCCCAAGGGTCTCTTCCAACTAAATAAAAAATAATAAAAAATAAATTCCAAAGAAATGATTCTATGATTCTATGCTTGTATTTACTGTGAAAATCGATGGGATAAAATGACACCATCATGGCTAAACACTAAAATAGGCATCCAAGACAGCAAACCTCACCAGGACCTTACCCTCTGCCCCCAAAGCATCCACAGACACTGCTCTGCTCCCCAGAGGCAGCTCCACAGGGGAGGTGGGCACCCTGGCAGAGGGAGGGATGGGGCTGGGCACTGCCACAGGGCAGAGGCAGCCTCTGAGCTCTCCATTCCCAGGCAGCAACGGAAGCTGTAAAATCAGGTCTTTGCACATTTCTCGGTTAATTGTAAAGAAACTCTTTCCCCTCCCCTGAAACTGCAGTGTTGGTCTGAGGGAAATGAGCGGAAACTTGCGTCAAAAAAGGGTAGGCAATTGAAAAAAAATATTGTAGAGAGTGATAACAAAGGGTTTTCTTGCAATTCTTTCTTTGCCTTGTAGACGGAAATTTGGTATGTCACAACCTGTAACGACGTTCTGACTTCTGATTCACGTTGCAAAGAGTGTAACCAGATCTGCTCTGTACGAGTGACTACATGTGCAGAGGAACAGACTTGATTCCAGCTGGACCCAGCATCTGATTTCTGCAAAATTGATGCTTCTTCAATGTAAATGTTCTCTTCAGAAGGCCAAGTATTATATTTCTTACATTTATGGACAAGAAGAATCCTTATTGCAAATCTTTATCTGCAGATCCAGAAATCCACGCTAAAACCCAATATAGCTGCTAGCTCAATTTCAGTATTCAACGATAATCTCTGCCTCAGAATAGACAAATTAAGCTCAAGGGCAAAGAGTGCAAAAAATTTGCTAATTTCTGATTGGCAGGTAAAAAAAATATGTAACTCTGAGCTTGTCACCAAAGTGCCATCTCGGTTACTAGATTTAAATATCTGTATGTATACAACACTACATATGGAGTCACTTCAAACTAATATCAAAGAAAAAGAGTTGTTCAGCATTAAACTCCTTAGTGTGATGAAGTTAACCAAATAGTATAAAACCCCAGAAACACCCCCTATAAACCCTATTGGTCTGGTGCTACAATACTTCAGGGAAAGTAATGGCATGGCAAAGTGAGGAGACTGCTCCCTTTAAAGCACCCAAAAGCTATTTCTTCTCCTATAGACATCAGAAACCCTCGCAGATTTGGGGTTTTGAGGAATAAAGAAGGCTACTTACACAGTCTCTTCTGCACACTTGCCTTCAGTCCCTGTGCACCACTCTTCTTTTCACAGCTCTTCGGTGTGATCATACACAGCATAATGTTTCCATCTGAATAATTTACAGGCTAAAAGCACTCAAGAAGTGTATGACAACATTTGCAAAGATATAGATGCAAAGATGGTTTTCACTTAGCCTTTGCAAGGTACTTTTTTGGGGAAGCTCATATTTGTAGAAAAATACATCCTCCAGTGAGTAGCTACTTCAAATATAAATCAGTTTGGAGAAACACAAAGTGTATTTTTATGCGTTATTTGGATCTCCAAATCTGAGTTACTATTTGCTTCAACCTTGAGAACACAGGAAAAATAGCTGGCAAAAAGTTCAGATCAAGGAGTCAGCATTCATGACAACCAGCAGCAAATGGCAATAGCATTAGAGGGGAAGGCATTACTTGCAGCCCAAATGTTCAGCACAGCACACTCTTACTGGGACAGCTGGCACCAACTGAGCTCTTTATTTTTAATTGAAAGAGCTTTAAATGCAAGGAGGAAAAAGACAGAATAGAAGATGCATACTGTTCAAGAAGACATTTTTTACTTTGACAGTTGTAAAGAATACTAATAGTCTGCTTAAGATGATTTCTCTGTAGACTTCATACTCACCACGGGTGGTGAGTGTTACAGCCTTATTAAACACAACATCGTTACCACTGCTATCAGCTATTATTTTGGAACAGAACAGTTTTTCTGGTTTTGAGTGTTTTTTTTGTTTGGTTGTTGTTGTTGTTGTTTTAAACAAAGGGAGTGTATTGTATGGAAAAGAAAAAAGATCTATCTATATAAATATAACTGAGTTTCTGTTACTCAAGCCATCCCTCAGCTAAATTCACGTGGAAATGGAGAGGCTTAAGAAATCATTGAAGAATACAGCACAATTCTTGCCAATTATCATTCAGAGCCAGGTAGCTAAATAAAAGGCATTTGATGAATCTGTTGTCCAGGTTCATCCACCAGCCTTTGGAAATCTTGGCAATACTGCTAATTTGTGCATTTTATTGAGATGTGATGTATTAGGGTTTTATCCTCTAGAGTCAAAGGAAAAGGGAAAAAAACACCTATTCCATTGGAAAGCAATTTCCTTGTCCTGCATACTTACAAAGAAAACCCTGAAAGCATTGTCCAGATTACTTAAATAGGAAACACGTTTTCAGATTGAATGATTTGAAAGTAATTATTTTCGATCTGGTATTATGATTTTTGGAAGATAATATATGTTGTGGAACAGCTGACATTGTCAGTACCAGATTTAGTTTTAGCTAATCCCAGCATTTTTTTCAAAAAAGAACATCAGCTGAAATGAAAAAAGCATAAGGAAACTTTCTGGTTTTCCCCTCCCAACAAACAAGATGCAAAAATGAGTCAAGTAAGCAATGCTGTTGCCATAAAAGATAACAAGGAGAAGAAAATGCTTGATGACTGAGGCAATTTATATGTAATCCTATCTGTTACATATTACTTGCGGCTTATAGCTCACTCTGAAAGAAGCTTGTGGCAATTTCTCTCTATCACTCTGGGGCAGACTGCTGTTTAAAACCAAACAGGACAAAACACAGGCAAAGCTTGTAAAAAATGCCGATTCTAAAATAATCTTCTGTATGCTTTCACTGTAAAACAAACAATACTGATAATTTAGTGTCCTGTAATATCTGTTCGACATTTTTCCAGCCACGTACAAACTTTTCATGATAAGCAGGGATTATTATAATATATAGTTTTTTTATGAAAGAAGGAAAAATAAAGATTCTTGCTCATAAAATGCAGGTGCCAAATCTACACCTTTAACTGACAAGCTTGTAAAAGTGCAGCTGAAAACACATTTCCTGTGTAACGCTTGCAGAATGTCTCATTTTCAGCAATTCCTCCTCATTCCTCTGTAAGACCTGATTTTCAATGCAAGAAAAGTTTTCAAGTACAAGACTAAACCCCAAAATAACCTCTGTTCTTGGAAAAAACAGCTTTGTCTATTGATCTCATCTAAGGAATGATAAGGAATGATAACCTTCTTCATGAGACACACCTTTTTTGTTGTTGTTTTTAAATGGCTTTTGAGTGGTTGTATAGAGTATTGACTCCTATAAGAAGTAGGGCCTGTTAGTGGGCATAGGGCTGCTCAACAGGGAAACTGAACCTGTAAAAACTCCACTAACTATAAGTCACACTTCTTGACTACTTTGCTGTGAGCTGGCAGTTGTTCAGAATTAAAATACCAATTTAAGCTGTTGTATTTGCATATGCAGATAAAGCAGGATCCAGGAGGGCCTTTCTGGCCCAGGTGTCCATAATAATAATGGACTAGTAATGGCAGATTTAAAACACAGCCTGCCAACTTCCCACATTCACAACTTCTAACAGGAGCCATTTTTTTGGCATGTGAAGGTGCCACTGCAGGATGTGGGACAGAGAAGAGAACTCTGGGATGGGTGGTGAAGCACAGGTTCCACACATATCTGTGCAAGTAGGAAATCTCTCTGACCATGCTGTTTTGTCTCCAGCTGCCAAAGATAGGATCCATGCCAGGGAAAGTGAGATATGACTTTTTTCCTTGGAAAGCTTATGAACTTACTGCTTTCAGGGAACTGCTGCTGTATTTGTATCATGCAAGATAAAGATATGGCACCTTATTATCTAAACTTCTACACCCCAGTCACTACTACGAAAAAGGCAGAGAGGCTGAAGAACAAGCAAAAGTACCAACTATAGGTTGCCTATAAAAGCATTATCTCGTAAGAGACTGAGAAAAATTACCCCCTCCCAAACAACATTAGGATGCCTCTAGCCAGGATCCTAATGCCAAATATGAGTGCTGAAGTACATCTTTAGGGACCTGATTTCCAGAAGTGCTAAGAAGCCACAAATTCCATTAAGGTATGTAACAGCTTTTAAGATTAAGCTACTTGTATTTAAGTGCCTTAATGGAGATTTAGCAATCTAACTTTGTGAAATCATCCTTGAAGTTTTCATTTATGTACAAAGGGAAAACACTATCCCATTTTTGGGAGGAGACAAGCCCAGACAGCAACATGCTAAAGAGGTATTGCTCATCCCTTGAGCTGAGCAGGTGGGGTGGCCCGTGCAAGGCCCTATCCTGGTCCCAGGAGGCTCCCATGAGGGTGCCTGCACATAGCCTCTGTCTACAGGAAGCAAGAGGACAACCTGGGTGCCTGCAGAGAGGCAGGAGAACAGCACATAGCCAAGGAAACAGAGCACTCCATACATCAGTGATAGCCCTGCATCTCTGAGCAGACAACAGCCAAGGTGCTCTGTTTCCCTCTACTGGTAAAATTTCAAGTGATTTTTAAGAAATAGTTTGTTTTATGCTGGAGGCTGCTGCTGGAGGTGTCCTCGTGCCAATGTGCACTGATTTGCTACTCAGACCTCTGTCGTTCTTCCCAAATCTCCCACTCCATCAAGCCCTTTGCTGAGCTCTGTCATACAGCCGTGCCTGTTAAATGCTGTTGACTTTGGCAGGGTTGGGCAGGAATTTTATTAAGAAATATTTCAGGGCGATTTATGGGTATTTGGAAAGGTTGGATTGATTTCTCAGCGTGAAAGCAGTGCCACAACACTGAAGCTATTCTAGGCAATTTAACAAGTCTCTTAATGAATTGCTGTTATTTGGTTGTCTTCAAGAGCGAGAACAGAGGTTCTGTTGTTGGAAAGTCTGAAGATTATGAGCTGGTAAGAAGATGCAGTAATTGTACACGTTGCCCTGAGTGCACTATCTAGGTATTTTGATTGCTCAGCTAGACCACATGGCCCACAGCCAGCTCCAGTAAGACTTGGTGCATGATCCTTTATTCACAGTTGCCAGAGAAAACATCAGTGTTCACCTCCATTAGTGGCCTCTAGAAGTATGCAAATTTAATTTGAGAAGGAGCTTTCTGAGATTTCACAGAGAGCATCTTAAAGAGACATCCCAGCTTACAAACTTCTGCCATCTTATGTTATGGTGGTTGTCTTCCCAAGCAACTGTCATGCCCTGCTTCCAAGGATGTGATATAACTTCCTGCCAATGAGAAGTGAATGAATGAAAGAATGAAAGCAATGAGAGAATTGAATTAACTCCCAGCCTTGTTTCGCTTGCACAAGCAGCTTTTGCTTTTATTATTAAGCTGTCTTTGTCATGAGCCACATGTCTTTTCACCTTCCTTCTGTTTTTTCTCTCCATACCCTGGGAGGTCAGTGAAAGATTCAGGGTGATTCTTTGGCTGTTTTTCAGTGTTTTTTTGAGTGTCATCACTAACCCTGTAACGGACAATCGGGAGATCAGACCTAGTCAGCATGGGTTTCTGAAAGGCAGGTCCTGCCTGACAAACCTGATCTCTTTCTATGACAAGATGATCTGATTGTTGGATGAGGGGAAAACAGTGGATATTGTATACCTAGACTTTTGAAAAGCATTTGATGCTGTCCCCCACCAAATTCTCATGGAAAAGCTGGCTGCTTGTGGCCTGGATGAGCATACGATCTGCTGGATCAAGCACTGGCTGGAAGGACGATCCCAAAGAGTGGTGCTCAAGGGAGTTAAATCCAGATGGTGACCAGTCACAAGTGGTGTTCCTCAGGGCTCAGTATTGGGGCCATTCCTGTTTAATATCTTTATTGATGATCTAAACTATGGTATAGACTGTACCTTCAATAAGTCTGCAGATGACACTAAGTTAGGTGGGAGTGTTGATCTGCATGAGGGCAGGGAAGCTCTACAGAGGGACTTGTATAAATTGAATCTATGGGCTGATGTTAATGGCATGAGCTTCAACAAGGCCAAGTGCCAGTTCCTGTACCTGGGCCACAACAGCCCCATGCATCGCTACAGGCTTGGGGAAGTGTGGCTGGAGAGCTGCCTGGCAGAAAAGGACCTGGGGGTGCTGGTTGACAAGTGGGTAAATATGAGCCAGCAGTGCGCCCAGGTGGCCAAGAAGGCCAAGGGCATCCTGGCTTGTGTAAGAAATAGTGTGACCAGCAGAAGTAGGGAGGTGATTGTCCCCCTATACTCAGCACTGGTGAGGCCACACCTTGAGTCTTGTGTCCAGTTCTGGGCATCTCAACACAAGAGAGATATTGAGGTGCTGGAGTGAATGCAAAGGAGTGCAATGAAACTGGTGAAGGGTCTGGAGCATAAATCTTATGAGGAATGATTGAGGGAGCTGGGACTGTTTAGTTTGAGGAAGAGGAGGTTGAGAGGAGACCTCATTGCTCTCTATAACTACTTGAAAGGACACCATAGACAGGTTGGTTCTGGTCTCTTCTCATGGGTAAATAGCGATAGAATGAAAGGGAATGGTTCAAGCTGCAGCAGGGTAGGTTTAGGCTGGACATTAGGAAAAAATTCTTCACAGAAAGTGTGGACAGACCCTGGAACGGGCTGCCCAGGGAGGTGGTGGAGTCACTATCCCTGAGTGTGTTTAAGAGTAGATTAGATGTGGTGTTGAGGGATCTGGTGTAGGGGAGAACTTTGTAGAGTAGGGCTGATGGCTGGACTCGATGACCCCAAAGGTCTCTTCCAACCTAAATGATTCTATGATCTTGGAGCCTTCCAGGTTTTTTAATTTCCTTCCACACAAACTCCCTGATACCAGATGTTTCCCATGCACTGTCCAAGCAAGTGAAATTCTGATCTGTGGTAGCAGTAGCAGGGGTGACATTTTAAAGGCTCTGAAGAGGCTTTGGCAAACTGCAAGTGCCTTGAGCACAACTGTTGCTAATGCTTATGACCTGGTAGGTCTTGCAGTGAGTGGGAATTGAAATGAAATTACAGTTAAAGAAAATTATGGGAGAAGGAGAGGAAATTGAGTGGTCCAGGGGCAAATTAGTCTGCAAGCGCCTAAATGCCCAATTACAACTTTCTTGATCATTTATGAATGTCTTTCTGTACAGCAGCCGTGGGAGTTTTCAGAGATACCTTTTACATTTTGTGTGCATGCTGAAATGTTAAAAATGTATCATCAGTTTTAGATTCCACAGATCAGACTCCTTGTTTTCATACCAATTTGCAGTTAGTTTAGTTTTCCTTTTTAATTTAATTGGAATATTTTTCTATATTCTAGGAGTGCAAATTACCTGCCCAGACGATACCCTGCACTCGTAAGACCCCACCTGGAGTACTGTGCACAGATCTGGAGTCCTCGGCACAGAAAGGACATGGACCTGTTGGAACAGGTCCAGTGGAGGGCCATGGAGATGATCAGAGGGCTGGAGCACCTCTCCTGTGAAGATCGGCTGAGAGAGTTGGGACTGTTCAGCCTGGAGAAGAGAAGGCTCAGGGGAGACCTTATAGCAGCCTTCCAGTATCTGAAGGGAGACTACAAGAGAGCTGGAGAGGGACTCCTTGTCAGGAAGTGTAGTGACAGGACGAGGGGTCACAGCTTTAAATTGGAAGAGGGGAGATTTAGATTAGACACCAGAAAGAAATTCTTTCCTGTGAGGGTGGTGAGACACTGAACAGGTTGCCCAGGGAAGTTGTGGATGCCCCATCCGTGGAAGTGTTCAAGGCCAGGCTGGATGGGGCTTTGGGCAACCTGCTCTAGTGGGAGGTGTCCCTGCCCATGGCAGGGGGGTTGGAACTTGATCTTTAAGGTCCCTTCCAACTCTAGCCATTCTATGAGTCTATGATTCTATGAAACAGCAGTTCAATAAAAAAGGAAGAGTATTTAGCGATGAGCAGCTCCAATGCCCCGATGCCCAGGGCCTGGGAGGTGCAGGCAGGTGATGGTGGGGTGCGCAGACTGCAGTGTCCATGCAAGCACAGTTGTCCCTTGTACCTGTAGTCACCTCCAGAGGTTGTCTGTTGCCAGGCAGGCTGGGGCACGCTGCTCCTGCAGCTCAGTTACATTTAGGCTACCCACTTTAACACCTAATAATTCTAGAAGAAAACTGTTCCAGGACCTCATTGCTGTGACAGTAAGAACTCCAGTTGCTGGCTTTGTTCATGACCAGTCTTGATCAGTTCAGCGATGGCTTGTATTTACCATCCTTAAAACAAATATTTCTGCACTGTGGGAGTTAGATACGGGTCTATTGTGTCTGCTTGCATTGCCCTCAACACCCTGCTTTTGAATACACGTGTATACTGTAAATGTAGCCAAGAAAATGTGTGCTTCATTGAAGCAGTAAATCCAGGTTGTGCTGGAAAGTTGTTAATACTTTAGATTAGCCCTGCAAATTCAGTAAATGGCCGAGGAGGAACTTGGTGGAAAATAGCTGCTTAGTTCAGCCTAATCTCTAGTGCTGAAGATAATAAGGTTCCAGTGACATTACTCCTAGATTAGCTGGAAGACCGTGACTGCCTGCAATAACTGTGGGCATAATTTAGCTTTCTTCTGCACTGTTGTTAATGTGCAAGAAAGCGTGAGCTCAGATGGATGAGCCGATCCCTGATTTGCAGGATAAACCATTAGGAGAAAAACAATCATTTCATAGTAAACTGAGCACAATTAACAGGCATTTGGGGACAACAGACATTTTTCCAGAAGCACTTTACTTTTGGAAGCAGAACAGGACGACAATGGCAAAAATCACACGATTTAGAAACTCTCTATGGAGCACAGTGTGAGAGAGAATGGACCTTTTTGTTAACCCTCAGTAAATGAAGTGAAAGTGGGCAATTTCAGATCTCATTGCAATTTGGAAATGAGAAAGCTGGATGATGCTGGATCATACATCTCATTACTCACAATTTCTCAATGTTCTGTAATATATTTTGCTTGGCTTGGAAGACTCCATTTTTGTACTTATGCCCCACTATGACCTTAATGAATGTGAATGCTTGAAACATGGCAGAAGGACTGATCTCTTCTTGCCTGATTCTGCTCCACTGGGGAGTCAAACATTCACACAACGTGATCAAAACTCATGCAATGAAAGAGTGAAGGGAGACACGAAGGCTTTTCTATTTAATGTGATGTGATCCCAAACATCTGCAAGTGAAGGGTCCAGATCTGAAATCCCTGATGGGGAGTGCAAGACAGCAATAATCCTTTGAAAGTGTATGCAGTAGGTTAAAACCTGTCCTCTTTCTTCATCTTTTTTTCTTTATTGCATCTGTGGTTTGTTGCATGGCAATTTAATACAGATTTCCATTAGATCAGCAAAAAGTCTAATTTGCAATTAAAATTTGTCACAGGTCAGCAAGACTTGGTGGGTTGATATGCTGAGAATCATGTGGTTCTTGGTTTTGCACTGATTTTCCATATATCTAGAGTAAGTCTTGGTGTCATTATTTCAGTGTCTGCAGAAAGACAGAATTACCTATCCCTGTCTATAAAGTGCTTGGTGGTAATGGGGAGAAATCTGTTAATAGGAACTACCATTTTTGCATTTTCAATAACAGTAGAACTATAAAATTAATCCAATGAAGGAACTTTGCGTGCAAGACTTGAAAGCATCTTTGATCTATGAAGGGTGAGACTGCATCTGGAATATTGTGTCCAGTTCTAGGCCCCTCAGTTCAAGAAGGACAGGGAACTGCTTGAGAGGCTCCAGGACAGGGCTACCAAGATGATTAAGGGAGTGGAGCATCTCCCATAAGAGGAAAGGCTGAGGGAGCTGGGACTCTTCAGCTTGGAGAAGAGGAGACTGAGGAGACACCTCATTAATGTTTATAAAAATGTAAAGAGTGAATGTCAGGAGGATGGAGCCAGGCTCTTCTCAATGACATCCAATGAAAAGACAAGGGGCAATGGGTGCAAGCTGGAACACAGGAGGTTCCACTTAAATATGAGAAAACTTCTTCATGGTGAGGTTAACAGAACACTGGAAGGGGCTGCCCAGAGAGATTGTGGAGTCTCCTTCTCTGGAGACATTCAAAACCCACCTGGACATGTTCCTGTGTGACCTGATCTAGGTGTTCCTGCTCCAGCAGGGGGATTGGACTACATGATCTTTCAAGGTCCCTTCCAATCCTTGACTGTGATTCTGTGGTCAGTCTCCTTGATGTCAGTGGCAGCTGTAGTGTTGACTGATGTTAAATTCTTACCACCACTGCTGAGAGCAAAGAAGAACTAACACAACCAGTGCTCACTGCTGAGAACAGGAGCACTGGGAAAGAGCCACTAACAAAGAGGTGAGCTGCTGTAGTTACCCAAAGGGCAGCAGTGGGACTGATGTCACACCACATAGGCATCAAGCAACTGCAATTTGCCTTTACTCCCAGGAAGGTTTGCTGTGTGAGTGCTCGTTGCTGCTGTTGGGCTACTAAAGAGAGCTCACGATGGACTTATGTTCAGGACAGATAGCAGATGTACGCCTGTCAATACCCTTCATTTGATGAGTTAATCTTTGATAATTGCAGTCTGGTACAGGATCTAATTATTTTTGCATCCTGTAGTCATAGTTTCATTTAGTCTGTGTTTCCCTGTTCAATGAAAATACCACGTAAGACAGCAGAAAACTTGCTGAATTCTAGATGCGTAACTTCTGTTGCTTTTCTCTTACTCACAAGACCTATCACCCAGAAGAGATGTGACTTAATTTGACAGATTGTCCTTGGCAAATATATTTTATCTGCTACTCATTTTCACGCTTAGAAATTGTTCATTTTTTCCAGATTTTTAAAAAACCCTATCCTGTAATTCAATGGACCTTCTTTTCTTTTTACTTTTTTCCTTAAGTAATAAACCAGTATAAATCAGGAGCTACGCTACTGGATAAATATAAATATGCTGTTATAAAACCTGTGTAAGATTAGGGGAAGCCAAGGCCATTTTCTTAGGGAACTGGTTGTGCAATCCTACCATAATTACCAGATACTGAAAAAACCTTCACATGAAAAGCAATTTACTGAGGAAAGCACAATCTAGAGTATTTAGAAGAAGCAGTAATATAAAATCAGTTTGCTATTTAACATGTTGGGAGCAATAAGAAAATATATAAGCTCAGCTGGCTCCTGTCCTGCTGGGGCTTTGAAAGTCCCAGAGTGTTTTTTTACAGGACTAGTATGAGTACAGAGCACTGGAAGAACAAGACACAATTGGATGTTCTTTGCCAGCCATTTTGCATCATGTATTCCTCCAGTTAAAAACCTAAATTGTTTTATTCGCACAGCTTGTACAGTATAGCAACAACAAGGCAACTGCTAGAATTACTTTGTGTATATAATGTGAGTTGAGTCTCTGCAAAAATCACAGTTGCATCCCATGGTATTTTTAAGACCAACCCGTTCCAATTTAGTGCTAAGTAAAAGCGGTGGGTTTTTTCTGTTTAACTTGGACGGATAGTCTGTCTTTTAGAGTTTGGGGAAAACGACTCAAATTTCATTACTAGGAAAGTGAGGCCTTTGGGAGAAGTGGTCCATTTCCTCCCGTGGCTTGCACAGACCTTTGCACAGTGGGTGCAAAGGTGTGTACTTGGTGTGAGGGGGGGACTCTGAGTGTCGGTGGCATCGTAGCAGCGGGCAAAGCCCCTTCAAAAGGCTTCCCAACACTTTGCAGCCTTACGGCCATCACTCACTAGGGTATATATAAGCATATAAAATGGTACAGTCTCCATCTTGGTAGGATCTATGAGAGAGATGCTTCTGTGTTGATTTATCATGAGGGAAGGCTATGGAAATAACATTCTGGTAGCTCTCGTGTGGGTGAGTCTGAAGCAGTTGGCATTAATGTGTCACTGCTGGAGAGTTTTCACCTCACAGGAGCACGCTGGCAACTTTTTGCAGGTGTACAAAAGAGAGGATGATTTCTTTGCACATTCAGGAAGATTTTGTTTATATTGAATATCAAAAACCATACTCTTACCTGTTTGTCATTGAAAACTCAGCTTTGGGAAAAAAAAAATCACAAAGTAGAAATGATGGTATATGGAGAAAATATTGTCACATTTTTTTCAGACCACAGGAGTTTGTCACCATGGAGACCCTCCTGTTTTCTTCAAGAATGACTCAAATCTTAAGGATGGAGCATATGTGATAGAAGCAAAACAACATCACCAAGAATTCACATTAAGCATTTCGGAACGAGGTTTTTGAGTACCAACCAACATTCATCGACTGCTCATGCAGCAAAAATGTGCTTCCACTTTTTTCCTTATGCTTTTTTCTTTCTAATGTAAAATAACAGAAAGTTTTATTTCTAAAGGTAGCTGGGTTTTAAGGAACTTGTGACATGTGAGACTGAAGGCTGGAGGACTTCACTATTATGTAGCAGTTTTATACATTGAAGTACTCTTTCTAAGAGCTAAAGAACCTAAGTTTTAAGGACTTAAGCTAAAACTCCTTGGAAAACTTATTTTTAGTATTAATTACGTAAGTACATTTTTTAACTGAAGACAACTGAATTGTGCATGAAGTGGAGCCAAGAGCAGGACAAGGCAGTTTGTCAGCAAGCCCACGCAGCGGCTGGAGGCTCCAGGAACAGGAAAGCTGGAGTGTGCTCAGCTCAGAAGCGACAGCTCCTCCAGAGATGTGTCCTGATGGCCAACAGCAAAACTGTGCCCTCAGGAGAACCTTTGGGAAAGAAGTAATCCTGGACATGCTGCTGTTGTTGTACCTTGCACCTTATTAATGCTTATAAGTATCTGAAGGCTGGGTTGAAGGAGGATGGAGATGGAGTCTTTTCAGTGTTTCCCAGTGACAAGACGAGGGGTAATGGGCACAAGCTGGAACATAGGAAGTTCCATTCAAATATGAGGAAAAACTTCTTTACGGTGAGGGTGACGGAGCCCTGGAACAGACTGCCAAGGGAGGTTGTGGAGTCCCCTTCTCTGAAGAACTTCAAGACCTGCCTGGATGCAGCTCTGAGTAATGTGGCCTAGGCAGTCCTGCTTTAGCAGGCGATGATGTCTAGAGGTCCCTTCCAACTCTGACAATTCCGTGATTCCATGATGTCAGACTGCCCACTTCAGTCACCACTCAGCCTGTATATATATATTTTTAAATGAGGGTGAAAGACATTGCAACGACAACAAATGAGGCCACAATAAATTAGTCTAAAAATGCATGACAGACCCTCTCCCAAACCTACCTTTCTGCTGTGTCGCCCACTTGACTTTCTGATCCGCAGCCAAGGTAGAGCTGAGCCCTCCTATCTGTTATTCCCCCCACCAGTATTGCTGCAATGCCAAACTGGGTCTCAAATCTCTTACTGGCAGCAGTACCGCAGGGCAATAAGGTAAGCGCAGGGTAAATGCTGCACAGTTCAGGGCAGAAAGGAGCCCACTCTGCCTCACAGATCAGAACACTTATTCTTAAATCAGACTCCTGAGAGGGAGCAACATCCTTCCCAAAAAACACCATTGTGTGTTGGTGGGGAGGGAGAGAAAATGCAGCCCCACACTGCAACAATTAGAGCTGCAGTACAGCTCCAAGAGGTGTAAACCTGGCTTTAAATGGCCTAGGAAGGATTCACAACTCCTTCACAACAAGCCATATGACACAAGGCATAGAAGCAAATGCCCACCCAGCCTGAAGAACGCACACTTCCCACCTGATGAGGTTTGCTGTCAGCCATTGTAACTGTGTGCCAGAAAAGGCATGGCTTGTCCTTCCACAACATGTCAGAAGATGGGATGAAGCGTAAAGTCAGAATAAATACCCTGATGTGCTCAGGCTAATCTAACAGAGAGGAAATTGGGTATTTATTCTAATCAGGATCAGGTTTGCCCTGCTGGGCCACGTGGTACTAATCAGCGCAGAGCCGCATTTGGCACAGATGGCAATGAAAACCACTGTCTCAAGCCCAGGAGGAGCCTGGGCAAGTCCATGGCCCATGAGCTAGGCAGCCCTATTGAGAACATGAAAGCATGGGGCACCATTCAAGTGTGACAGGCTTTTCTGCAACGCAAAAAAACCTCCAGCAATATCCAGGACGAGCCCAGGTGCTGAGACAGAGCACTGCTTGGTTTTTTTCCTTCTTCCTTCTTCAGTTATCCTGATAATAAGTAATGAAAAGGAAAGGTGCAAAGTATTTTTGTTATCAGTGAACAAAATAATTATTTGGAGAAACTAAATGAGTTCAGCTTCACAGTGTTGCAAATACTCTGTGGAGGACCATGCAGGAAACTTGAGCTGAAAACTTGGCAACATTTGTATTTAGCATAGGTGGATCTTGAAAGATACGAACTAAAAAAATCACAGCAGTTAAGTGTTGTGCTACGAAAGTCATCACACCAAGGCAATGCTTGCTGTTGTTTCAGGAGCTCATCTTTATGATTATCAGTAATCAGGTTATACTGGGCATGGTGAGTGATACCACTTGCACCTCTTTCATAAGTCCAAGATTTATTTGTATTTTACCCCCTGGTTTGAAATGCTTGAATGAAAACATCAATATGATATTTCTATTTGACAGATAGTGGAAAAACTTTCAGAGAATATAATGTTTCTTTTATTAGAGCTGAACCTTCTTACTTTTTTGTTTTTGTTTTTGGTTTTTTTTGGCATAAGTTTATTTGAATTGCTAATAACATTTGATCTGTTGCAGCCAGCGTTCTACGTTTTTAGGCACCAGAAGTACACTGCCTATAGTAACATCACCTTCAGGAATACTTTCAAATGATTTCTAGGAGCCAGGCTTGAAATTACTCAACCTGCTTGTTCTTACTACCTTTCCTGAAAAACTATTACAGAACCCCTTTCCTCTATGAGCTGGAAGCTGTCTTCTGATTTCCAGCCAGGACTCATCTGCAGCCAGTTTCCCATTTAGAAGAGCTCTTCTCTCTCTTTTGTATTTACACTCAGTACTTGTTCCCCTTCAGATGTTCCCTGAAGTCAATCTACGGGAATTGTATGCTGTATTCCAGGTAATTTCTCAGCACAGGCCTATAAAAGGGTATTAGTTTTGGGGGCTATAGCTGGGTAATGTCTAATCTTACCCTACATTGATTGCAAGTAGCCCCCTTTGCTCTAAGAGCCTTTTGCCATGTTTTTCTTATTTTGTTGTTCAGTTTCTAACTTAGCTTCATATTTGGCAATGCTTACTTCATCCCAGTAATTCTTAACCAACAAGAAATGGACTAGTTTGTGGCTGATGTCTTCCCTGTACTCTCAGTAGGCTCTTTCCTTGTTCCTGGTATTTTTTTTAAATAATAACTGTTCATCCAGTTGACTTTTCCCTTTTGTTGTCAGAACATAAGTTTAGCATAGTTAATGTATATAGCTTTTATATCTTTAGAGTAACTTTTGAGCTTCAAGCCCTTTATTTCTTAAAAGCATTAAGTGATTGTCTTCATTTTATCAAAACTTATCCTACTCGAAGCAACAAAACTTTTATTCCATAAGCCTACTTGGGTTCATAAATCCCCAAAATTCAGATTAATCAGTTCAAAGTTATTTTCTCTGCCCAGCTATCCTGAAAGGTCCCTCCTACTTTACAAAGCCTCTGCCTGTTAGAAAAAAAATCTGTTGACTAGCACATCTTGGAACATAAGAACTTGAGCATTGTTAACATTTTTGCTGCAGACTATCACAAAGGACTTAGGGTTGTAGGAGAGAGTGATTTTGGCTGTTCTATTGTGGTTTGGAATAGAATAACAGTGTTTTGTAGCATCAAAAATTAATTAGCTGTAATATCTTATTCCCTTCTAAACCCTGGTGTAATTGCCTGTGTGAATGTTTAAATTCTTTCTCAGAAACTTTGAGCAGTTTGGGCTCTATCACTTTCCTTAGCATCTTGCAGAACATGGTTGGATTTCACAGGAATACGTACATAAAATGACTTTGCTGTCATGCTGCCACTCTTCCAGCTGGGACTGAAGACACTACAATGACATCCATTGACTCGTTTGCATCCTCATCTCAGGCCAGTCAGAAATGACCCTACATAGTAAGGGTCTGCTCTGAGGCTGTGGCGTGTCCTTTCCACAGCCTTCAGACATGTTGGGTCTGCCAAGTCTCTGCAACCCGAGGTGCATCCATTTTGTACTCTGCCCAATGCTGTCTGCGTGTGTCAGCAGGACTGCCAGCATTCCCACACCACGCCTGTCAGTGCCTGGTAATGGTAGCCCCCCCCAGCTCCCTCCATGCTTTCTGCAGAGATGAGTTTGATACCTATGTAGCCATAGGATGAGGTGAAACAGTTTCAAACTGAAAGAGGAGAGATTTAGATGAGATCTCAGAAAATTCTTTGCTGTGAGGGTGGTGAGACCCTGGAAGAGGTTGCCCAGAGAAACTGTGGCTGCCCCATCCTTGGAGGTGTTTAAGACTAGGCTGGATGGGGCTTGGAGCAACCTGGTCTGGTGGGAGGTGTCCCTGCCCATGGCAGGGGGTTGGAACTCGATGATCTTTTAAGGTCCTTTCCAACCTGAACTGTTCTGGTTCTGTGATTCTATGAAGTTTTCATAACAACGGCCTTTCTTCACCAACTCCCTTAAGTGACTATAACCGTCCTTCTCTGGGTAATCCAGGCTGGCATTCCCAGAATTCTCTGGTAAACAATGCTTCCTTTTAGAAACATTCTAGTGCCATTTGGGAGGTGTTTCTAACTGACTTTAGTAGGGAGAGTGTTTCTCCTGCTGGCTTTTCCCTACCCTGCCTTCCTGCTCATAGGGTACTACGATCCTCCGCACTTTCCTTGTGTTGTAGCAATTCCGTTTCCCAGTTTCCCACAGAGCTCTGACTGGAGCTTACCAATACAGGGGCAGAGCCTGGTGATCAGTTTTGGCTGCTGAAACTGATGTTAGGGCTAAGAACTAAGTACATGCACTTCATTCATTCCTGAAGAGTTTCATTTCTGTAGAGTTCCTTAGGGCTTGGAGATTTTGAAGTATCCTTCAATCTCTTCTGCTGGCTAACTCCTGTTGAAATTCCTGATGTGGGTGATGTTATCTGCAAACTGGAGCTGGTGAAACACAGGAGCTGGAGCTGGAGCTTGGTGTATGAGAAGGAGTGAGTGATCAGAGCGCAGGCAGGAGAAGAACTGGCCTGGGGTCAGAAGCAGTGAGGTCCATATGTGGGCAGGCTGGGGTGGAAACTTCAGCTGCTAGAGCAGGGGCAGCAGGGGTGAGAAATCCAGATCAGCAGGAGAGAAAGGTTGAATTCTGGGGACTGAATATGCTGGTTCCCAGTAAAATCTTCCAAGCAAAAGGGGCATCCGTGGGCTCTAGACAGACGTAAGATGGGGAAATACGGGCACAGACACATCAGAGGTTGTCTTCCTCTTCTCATACCATGTCCCCAGAGGCTCCAAGGGAGCTCTCAGCACCCACATCTCAGCTGCACCCAGCTGAATTGAAAGTCTGCAGTTTTTTTCCTATTACTATGCAGGCAAATGGGGCTGAGGGAAGCTCCCCCCAGTCCATGGGTTGCTTTCAGCTGGAGTAGTGCCAGGGCAGCCAGGACACTGACAGTTAGGAGATCTCTGGAAGTTTGCAGGACCTGAACTGGTAGATGGATCTGGGGTAATGAGATGGTGTAAGACCCTGAGTTTCTGCCCTGCACCTTTTGGGGAGCTTGAGCTTCCCCTCCTTTTCCAGATGCCATCTCTGTGCCCAGCATCTCAACCCAGCGGTGACCAGATTGCCCCAAAGGTGGTGTCATTTACAGCTGGGGCTTATACATGGCCAGTGTCTCAGGGAGCCTGTGGTGGTAGCATGTTACAGATATGGCCGCCCACTCCCTGTGAGCACTGCTTTTAGGACAGGCTGCAGGCTTGCTTTCCAATACCATGGCTCTCCATTCCTTGGGTAGGTGGCAGCAACAGCTGTGCCCGTGTGAGTCATCCTCTGTGGGCATTAACAAGATTCTGCACTTGCTAGCTCTGGCAGAGCAGCAGTACTGGTGAAGAAGACCCCAAAATCTGGATAAGAAGTAGGGTGTCTGCAGAGCCTGCTGCCATCTGGAGAAGGGGCTGGGAGTGGCATCCTGCCAGCAGAGTTGTAGGAAAGCCTCTGGTGAGGCTGTGTGTGGGGTCAGCATGGTTGCTCTCAGGTAGGATGGATGTAGTGACAGGTAACATAACTCAACAGGTACCAAGAAGTGGCTGCATAGAATCATAGAATGTTCCAGGCTGGAAGGGACTTCTAGGGTCATCTAGTCCGACCTCCCCACAGTCAGCGGGGCCCAGGGCCTCGTCCAGCATCACCTTGAATAGCTCCAGGGAAGGGCCCTCAATCACCTCCCTGGGCAACCTCTTCCAGTGGTCCACCACCCTCAGAGTAAAGAACCTATTCCTAACATCCAATCTAAATCTGCTCTTCTCCAGCTTGAAGCCATTGCCCCTTGTCCTGCCACTGCAGGCCTTTTATACAGACCCCCCTCAGCCTTCCTGTAGGCCCCCTTCAGGTACTGGAAGGCTGCTATTAGGTCTCCCCACAGTCTCCTCTTCTCCAGGCTGAACAACCCCAGCTCCCTCAGCCTGTCCTTGTAGCAAAGGTGCTCCAAACCCCCTGATCATTTTTGTGGCCCTCCTCTGGACCTGCTCCATCAGGTCCATGTCCTTCCTATCTTGAGGGCTCCAGACCTGCACACAGTGCTCCAGGTGAGGTCTCACCAGAGCAGAGCAAAGTGGCAGAATCACCTCTCTGGATCTGCTGGCAACGCACCTTTTGATGCAGCCCAGGATGTGAGTGGCCTTCTGGGCTGCAAGTGCACACTGCCTGCTCATGGCCAGTTTCTCATCCATCAGCACACCCAAGTCCCTTTCCTGAGGGCTGCTTTCTAATACTTCATCCCCTAGTCTGTATTGATAGTCAGGATGCTAGGTGCATGCTAGGTGATGGGCAAGGCATGAAATACTGACCATCTTCTCCACACAGACTGCTTACAGCCAGGATTGCAGAGTCTTAAAGATCTGCTGATATGCAAATCAGGGTAGCTGTCAAAGGAAACAGGGTACCATTAGGAGAAAAGAGTGAACTAGTTCATCAGTGGAGAGTCTCTCTCAGTGACTTATTTTCATACCATGCACAGACTTCAAAAATGCAAGAGAATTGAACCAGCATTTGAAGCTGCCCTCTTGAGACTTTATTTGAATGTAATATATTTCAATTACTGTGTATTCAAAGTTCCCATGCTAATATACAATCTGCAGAGACTTGTAATGTGTGTTGGTTGAAAACTGAGCTAAATTAATATAATCGTTTCATTTTTTTTAGAAAAAGAGAAATAATCTACTTGGCTGCAAGTGCCTCGAGGAATGTTAAGCAGAAAAGAGACAGAACAACTGGGGAGTGATTTTGAAAGCAGCTCTTACAGGCCAATTGCTTAGAGCCAGTACTGGAAAATAAGGGAAACCTTCTTTTATTAAACATGATTGCTGTGACCTTCTCTGGTTAACCTAGAGAAGGAAAAATGAGCTATGCACTGTGTATGATTTGCTGTTATTACAGCTGGGCTGCTTTTCAGCGAACCTGTAGAAGCTGGAACGTTTATTTTGATTTATTTTTGCTTTGTTTTCGCTCAAAAGAGCAAGACCAAATGAAACATCTTCTAGAACTGCACAGGTGTACCCATTTCTCTCTGAAGAACCGTGGCTGACACCCCTGCTCTCATTTCCTTTGTCGCTGTGAGCATCACAGCCGTGCATGTCCCTCCCTCCCTCCTTCCTTATGTACAGAGGTCTTGCCGTGGGTATTGAGTGCTGTCCTCCCCTCAGTGCAAAGACCACCACTGTACCCGACCCCTGAGCAAGGGCTGATAGGGTAAGCTTTCTCTTATCTATCTTCTTCTGAGGCAAGCACCACTACCACTTTCCTTGGGATTGCATAAATGAGGTGGAGAGCAACAATTTGATGTATTTTTGTGCAGCAGAGTCAAGAGGGCCCTGTTGTGCCTGGGATACACACAAGCAGAGCTCCAGAGAGCTCCTGCTGCGGCAGAGGGGCACGACGGGGACAAAACCCAGACTGGTGGCACAAGGACACTGCAGTCATGTGTGTGCTTGTGTATTCTCGTCAGCCTCAGAGGTGTTTTGCAGAGGTGCACTAATGTATGCACTATAATCAGGAGCGTAAGAAAATCCCTGCAGAAACCAGACCCAGTGAGCTAATTGTGGATTAGGTCATTTTCTATGTATGCGCCTTCCAAGATGACTGCATACGCCTAATTAAGATGCCTAGTATATTTTGTTTAGCCCAAATGGTGATGGAGGAGTCAGGTTATTAGTCTGGTGTTTGGGGTATTGGCAGAGATGATTTTTACGTGGATTGGAATTCAACAGGCTTTCAGTTTCCAAGGAATAAAGTCACCAACAAGACTTAATCACATGATTACTTGAAGGAATAATTAAATCACTAAAAACATTTTCTGAAATCATAAGATTCCACTGATTCATCTTTCTGTGTCATTTCTTGGCCCCAGTTCTCACTTCAGGAAAAATATGTCTTTGACTTAGATTGAACAGCAGGTTATTTAAAGAGAATAACAATCACAGAATGGTTGAGTTTGGAAGGCACTTGGAGATTATTTAGTCCAATCACCTGCTCAAGCAAGACCACCTAAAGCTGGTTGCCCAGGACCATGTCCAGCTGTCCTTGAACATCCAGTGATGGAGACTCCGCAGCCTCCAGTTCCAGCATTTGATCACCTGTAGGGTAAAAAAAAATGTAATTTTTGTGTTTAAACAGAATTTCCTGTCTTTTCATCTGTGTCCATTGCCTCTGATCTTCCACTGAGCACCAGTAAGAAGAGTCTGCCTCTGTCTCTTTTAGTCACTCCGAACATCAGGTATTTATACAGATTGGTAAGATCCCCCTAATCTTTCCCTTCTCTGAGCTGAACAATCTCTCAGCCTTTCCTCATATGTCAGGTGTTCCAATCACTTAATTATCTTCATGGTCCTCCTGGGGACTTTCTCCAGTATGTCTCTTGTATTGAGGATCTCAGACCCAGACCAGCACCCCAGATCTGTCTCAGCAGGGCTGACGAGAGAAGGACCACCTCCATTGACCTGCTGGCAACATGCTTCCCAGTGCAGACTATAAGACAGCTGGCCACCTTTACCAAAGAGCACATTACTGGCTCATGGTTTGCTTGGTGTCCCCAAGCACTTCTCTGCAAAGCTTCCAAACTGGTCAGTCCCCAGTGCATACTCATGCATGGGGTTATTCATCCCAAGGGGCAAGGCTTGTTACTCCCCTTTGTTGAACTTGTTTATATCCCTGTCATTACCCCTCTGAAGTCTTCCTCCAGAGTCAGAGCAAATCTTCCTTGCTCTAGATTTTCCCCTGAGTCTCAGGGCCTTAGATTGCTGAAGGCAGATGTTACCAGATTGGCAAAGACAAAGAAGATATTAAGTACTGTTCTGGTTCTTCCACATCCCTCATCACCAGATCCTCTTCCCCCTTCAGCATTAAGTCCACAGTTTCCCTGTTATTGCTGATATATCCATAGAAGACTTTCTTGTCCTTCACATCCCTTGCCATACTTAACTCCTTGTTGGCATTGGCTCCCCTAATCTCACCCCTGGACACTCCAATAGAGTCTCTGTATTAGTCTTGGGTGACCTGACCCTCTTCTGCCTGTTGTATGTGTCTTTTTTGCATTTGACTTTTGTCAGGAGCTCCTTGTCCGTACATGCAGACCTTCTGATGCCTTTGCTTGTTGTCTTGTATGTAGGAATGAACAACTCTTGAGATTGCAGGAGGTGATCTTTGAAAATCAACCAGCTCTCTTGGACACCTCTTTATCCAGGACCATATTCTTATGGGATTCTTCCAAGCAGCAACTAGAAGACGTTAAGGTCTGCTCTCCCAAAGCCCAGGTTTGTGGTCCTGTTCTTTTCCATGCTCCTTCCTCTCAGGATCCTGAATGCAACCCTCTTATGGTTGCTACAACTAGCACTGCCCCAGCCGTTATATTCCTGGCCATTTTTTCCTTGTATGTAATTCTGAGGTCCAGCAGGCCATCTGCCTTTCTCATGTTTTCAATCACCTGTGTCAGGAGGTTACTGTCAGTATACTCCACAGAATTTCTGCTTGTGCCCTGCAGTTTTGCCTATCCAGCAAAGACTGGGGTAGTTGAAGTTCTCCTTGAGGACTAGGGCCTGTGAATAGGCAGCTTCCAGTTTGCTTTTTTTTTAATTATTTTTAAGGTTACTGGAGTAGCAACTATTTGAGCAAGGATGGTGTATTAAGAAATTACTTACATCCATTCTGCTTTGTTTTCAGTCACTTAATGCAATTTCCCACATCTGGAAAATTTGAGTAAAATGGGATTTGTCATGCTTGAGACTGCTGCTTGTTTGCATGAGGCCTGGGTTCAATTAGGAGCATGCTGATGAGTGGGGATGTAACTCCAGCCTAACTTGATGTCTGTTCCCACCTACCAGGTCTCCTGTCCCCTCTTTCTCAGCATCTCCCAGCCGTGTTTTCCCTATTTGTCCCTGTGCCTCCCCTTGTACCATGGGCCACACAGCACCCACTAAGCAACAGCCAGTGCCCAGGAAAGGCTGGTGACCTTCCTGGTGGCATTGGGAAGAAAGAAAAAAATTCAGTAAGGCAAGGCCAGCTCTGCAGCACCCAGTTCCATCCTGCTTCCCAGTCCACCTTCTCCAACGCTGTGTGGTGGGCCAAGGAAATTTTTAGCAAGCCCCATCTAGCCCTGAGGCTATATGTTGTACATACAGCAAAATGTGTATGAAATGCAGGGGGCTGCCTGTGCCCACAAAAATGAGTTTTATGCCATTGATGTGCGTGGCCAACTTAACTGTACATTTAAAATAAAGAGGGGATGTAAAATGTAGAGTGCTGGCTGAGAAAGAAAGTGTTATGTGAGGAGATTGAGTTTCAAGTGGTTTCTCAGAAGGAAAGCCTGTGGCTGCCTGTGAATGGCCAAATGCCTTTACAGGACAAGTGGCAAAAAGCCAGGAGAAGTGAAAAGTGCCTGCGGTGTTTGACCAAAAGGACCACCTACACGTGCCTTGTGCCAAATGCGGTTTTGCAGTCAGGGTGAAGGTAGTGTGTAAATAAATGAGTTACATAAAACATGCAGAGATCAGGTATATGATGCTGTATGTCAGCTGCCACGCAGCTGGTGGGGTGGCTCAGCTACGGTGGCTCTGGTAGGACTCAGTCATGTTTTCAGGGACATTTGTAGTCTTGTTTCAGCCATCCTGTCCTCAAGAATGCAATGGAGAGTGCAGCCAGCTGCTTGCTCTGTTACAGGGGCATTTCTGGTGCCTTTCTGACCATAGGCTTATCAGTGAGGTCCGAGACATTCCAGGGAAATTATGTGCCTTGATGAGAACGAAAAATCGTAGCTGTAGTGCCATTAGCCATAGGGATGCTGCCATCTGTTGGTTGAAATCTCGTGGGGAGCTGGGAAAACCCTTGAATGAACATTGCCGTCTAAGGTGTAGATCTACTGAGAAAGGATAATTTGTTTTTAATGGCAGGTGTGACGTGATCATGCTTTAGAAATTGGAAGGGGGGGGACAAAATGATTTCTCTGTCTTAATACATATTTGCATGTATGAGTTTAAATCCTTTGCTGAAGTACTGGCCAAAGTTTCAACTTTTCTGGCTGTGGGTCTACAGATACTTCCCTCTGCAGCAATGCCAACTTCTGCAGTTTGTGCTGCTAATTGCTCATGGCCAGGCCGTAGCTGTACATTTACTAACTAACATTTCTGAGACATCACCATCGACCAAACAAGCAAACAGATACAAACTACGAATAACCCCTCCCCCCCTTTTTTTTTCAAGATTATTTTAAAGCTGCGTAAGTTTCCAGGACCCATTTGTATGTCCTCCCACAAACACAGCACAGCTGAGGGAGGAGGGCACCTGTAGGAGCTGCCAAAAGCTGTGAGAAATTCCTGCCTGTGTCACCCGGACTTTCAGTGGAAGAGAAATCTATAGCCACTACCCACATTTGTAAAAGTTTGGGACCAACCTATAAAACGGCTGTTTCATAGGTCTTTCCTAAGGTGGTAACTCTCCAGATTTCTGTCTCTCTTCCTCCCAAACCCAGAGAAGCTCAGGATTCACATCCACCACCCAAAGCTTTGCCCTATTCTCTGTCTGAGAGTTATGGTTGCAAACTGACTGTTAAAAGTAAGTCTACAGGCTGAGCAGCTCTGAGAGATGTCAAATGTTCATCCTTCGGCTTTCTTCACAGATTTGTTAAACAAATCCACATGTACCAAGTATTCCCAGAGTGAAGGGTTTCCACAGTAAGCAAAATTGAACCTGCAGCCTCCCATTTCCCAGAAGATCTATGTGTTGAGTGTTAACACCCACATTAAACATCCTCAGCTGTACAACGATACCTTGTGTTCACAGGACTCTCTCCATGCTCCCCTTCATTCCCCTCTCCATGCTCTGCCAGGTTCCAGTTTTGGAAAGCAGCTCCATGCAACCTGCCTGGTAGCTCACCCCCAAGAATGTTTCTTACAAGTAGTTACCGAGCATACTGAAAAGGTGTGATACATACTTTGAGATAGTTTTGGGCCCTTTTATTGGAAAAATTAATGAGCAGAAGTACAAAAATTTCTGGCTAAAAAATGTCTCTTCAAGAAGTTTGCCAAAGTTTGGGTTTGACCTAGTGGGTCAAACTGTTTGGTGGGGGCTTGGCAGTTTCTAGATTTCTTTTCATGTGGGTTGAATGGAAAGTGAAGTCCCCAGACCTCTCTTTCTTCCTCACATGTGATCTGACTGTTGTTGCTCCTCATGCTGCTCCCATCACACTGAAGCCAAAGGTCAAATTTCTTCTGCAGTGTGATCTTGCTGGCAGGTTATTGCACTAATGTTTCCCACTAACATGCAATGGCCGCACCACATTTTGAAATTTTAGGAAGTTAACTTCAATTTCTGTGTAAACTTTGCAGAACTGGTGGAAACCAGATGGAGAAAAGCCTATTTCCCCCTGTAATTTAGAACTCCAGCTGAACTCTTGTTCAAATTGTAGGGAATACTGAAGAAAGGCTCTTATGTTGGAAGTCTGCCTGTGGCTTTCAGCAGAGATTTAAAGGAGAATTAGCTGGCTAGGTTAAACATCACCTTACTCATCCTTGTAGATCACAACTCTTAATTCTTATTTTGCTTTTTGTGCAAGAATTGCAGACTGAGGATATATTCTTGTAAAAAGTGAGTACCTACAAGGTTTATCTCAAAATTGTCAATGAATGTAGACTAGAGACACATACACAATAGTTATGATGATAGATAAATAAAAGAGGAGATGTTGAACCCTGATCACCCTTAACTGTTCTACCACATAGTTTCTGGCTCATTCCTTCATTTAGTTTTTTATGTGGTCCATCTAGCTTTTTCCACGATAAAACCCAGGTAGGGCTCTGAGGGCTCATTACCCATTGCATGAGGAAGCACTTTTATCTGTGTTAAACTAATCTACTAGTAGTTTGATTATGCTTCCCCTAGTTCTAGTGTGCAGGGTATGGTGAATAACTGTTCTGCCTTCACCTCATCCACAGCCTTCATGACTTTGCAAATGTCAGTCATAACCCCCAGCCTCCTCCTCTCCAAAGCCCTTTTAGTTTCTCCTTACAAGTTGTTTCATTACCTTCATTGTTTTAGTTGTCTCTCTCTGCCTTTTCTCTAACTCCATCACACCCTGGAATGGACATAGCTTAGTATCAGTGAGAATGTCTTCTGTGTGGGTTATGCCATGCAATTCCCTGACTCTGGACACAGTATCTTCGTGCAAAGTGTGTTCCAGCCTCTCAGTCTCACAGGTCACCTCATCAGAGGACAGCTTGGCTCTTCTTATTGTGCCGCCCTGACTACATCTTACTGCACCGGTCTCCATGGGCTAGCATGGACCCTAGATGAAAAGTCCTTCTAGTTATGTGAAAATTTATGATAAACATAGGGGAGTTGATCCCCTCCATTTCCTTCTACATACAGAGTGAAGTGACCCACAAAGGCACCTAATGGTGTAAAGAATAGATTGCCATTTTTATGATGCCGCTGCCCTTTGAAGACAACAGATGAACACAAGGCAGTGGCTGTGGTATCTGGTTGATCTTTGAGGGATGCTGTCCACGTGGCTTCACTGCTGGGAAGAGGAAAGTGTGCAGCCCAATTTGGCTCACTGGTTCCACAGCCCCTCCACTTTGGGTGGAATTCCATCAGAATCACATCTCTGTGCATTTATAGAAGGGTTCTTATGGCTCTTTCTACAAGACTTGGACCCAACAGAGAAAAGTGTGGTTATGAGGAAATGAGTTCTTATAATATTTGTTTGATTCAGCTCATTAGAGTTTATGATCCAAAATATACCCATCCTTAGAATGAACAAAGGTAAAGCAATGTTTATCTACTTGCTTTACTATTGGTACTTGCTGGTGTTGTGTGAAAGGCCTTAAGGTGGACAAAAATAAGTCCTAGTGTCACTAAGAAATATCTCTTGCACATAATTTTTCACCCTTGCACAGGGTCAGAGTAGAGGCATGAGATGATGGGCTCAAAGCCGGCATCTTTACTTGCTCTAGTGTCCCAGTGCAATCATGAAATCAAATTGATTGACACAAAAGCGAGCCCAGTTTTCACTGCTGAGGTCAGGAAGACTCAGATCCATATTGGCTACACCCAGTCTTTGTCATGGGATTCAGTAACTTCATCAGCTTTAGCTCACCATAGAACCCAGGTGGCTTAAAATGGACAGGGAATGAAATGCAGGGAAAATACAGGCTTTTGGACATCCTGGATCTTCTGAGTTACATTTCTGTTTATGAAAGAGTCAGTCTTCTCCTGGGCAGCTGCTACCTTGTTTGCCCTCCCCCAGCACACTCCTCAAGGAGATGCTAATTCCTCCGGGCTGTGAACCGCATTCCCTAAATTGGAAGAAAGTTTTCATTTAACCTGAGAGGAGAGTGAAGACAGGGACAACAGACAAAGCTGCACGAGGGACTGATGGGGCAGGAATTAAAAGGGGCCCAGACATGGCTACAGTGGTGATGAGGGACAACTGAGCCCCCCTGACATGGTGCACAGAACGTGCCACACCAGGCAGCAGTGACAGGGTGAGGGACCACAACAAACCCATCAGCCTCCCACGACTTCCCTCCCATAAATCTGCCTCCAGCTGACAAAAGGAGATGTGCTCATCTATTCCCAGTGCTGAGGGTGCCTGTCCTTTTATAAATCTAACCTGGTAATTCTTTTCCTGTCCTTGACTCTGAATAGTTGTGCAACTTTTAGTCCTACCAAGAATGAAATGGGAGCAGTGTGCATTTCCGAGAGGCAGATATATTGCTGATGCTGCTCTTGCTGTTTTCTTTATCCCTCACTTTCTTAGATGCTTAATACATACCTGCTAACACCAGGTCCTGTGGGAGATCAGTGCTGCAATAACTCCCTCTGCCTTCTCAATCTTCCCCTTCCCAGAAGGACCTTCTGAAGGTATTTCTAGACATTAACCAATGCTTCCTCTGCAGGGCTGGAGTTTGTTGTCGGGAGTCACTGCTCCCCCTTCAGAGTGCTCCCTCAGTGGGACAACGCCATCTGCTATAGCTCTGCTATAGCTCTGCTGTATCTCAGCACTCACTCAGGGCAATCGGATGCAATTTAGGATGGCTCCATAGTTCTCTGGCGTGTTTCTGCCTTGTGCTGTCTCCTTTCTCTGTAACCCTTTGTGCATGTGTGTCTGTGTATGTGAATCCTCTCCAGTACAGTGATGTACACCTGTACACAGAATAGACAGATGTATTGCTGGTGAATGACAGGGCTGATAATTACATAAATAAAAGAATACAGGTAATGGAAATAAAATCAATGTACCCAGGCAGGAAATAAGCGAGTCATTGGTATGAAATGCACATTATGCTACTGACAGGTGTTTTAATATAGCTTGTGAATAAGGGATTTATTTATAAGGAAAAAGCTAAGACAAAACCTCAGAGTCTAATTATTTATCCAGCTATGCAATTATTACTTATAAATCTCTAAAATGGCTGAGAAAGTGCTTGGGGAAATGCCAAGTCTGTCTCTGTGTGAAATGCTATTGCTAGGAACTGTGTTATTCCTACCGATATATTATGGCCAAAGACACCAGAGAATTTCCATTTTCTGTGAGCTCTGCCTTTTTGCAGCAAGAAATGTGTTTTCAGTGACGGCTTTAATATCGTGTTACAGGCTCTGGCTGCACAGGGGAGGAGGAATGGAAGTAGTTGGGCCTTTCTGGATTAAATGTCTATTATATAGTTGCCAGGGACAGCAGGGGACCGGGTTTAATGACCCAGGTGGTCCCTTCATATTCTGTACTCATATCCTCTGCTATTCAAATGGTTCCTTGGGGATCTGCCTGATCAAATATGAACTGCACTAAATCCTGAGACCTGTTGGAAGAGCATCAGCCTAAGTGATATAATATGTGCTGAGGCAGAAAAGGAGCCTGTGAGTCAGCCAGGCTCAGCTTATCCTATCCTGGCCCCAAGGCTACAACGTTTGAGACACAGGATGGTGACTGGTCCTCAGGAGCAGGGGCACAGCTCTGCTTCCCTCCCAGCCACTGCACAGAGAGGTCATTTGCTAGAAGCTGTCTCTGTCTCTGTTTCAGTGCCCTCTACTCTTTCCATCCAAGGCACACATAATCCTGGAAGGCTCCTGTGCTCGAAATCTCAATGTCACTAGACATCTGCCAATGGTAAAGAAACAAACTCCATGATGTAATCAGTAGAGCCTTCTGGCATAATGAGCAGGGTACTGGTGCAAGAACTTTGGACATATGCCATAATTTTAACTTTACCCACATAGGTGGTGAATATAAAGAATGAATTACATACCCTTGTATAGCTTCCACAGAGCTATACCACAATTGTACACTTCCAGTAGGGATATCTGAAGCATACCTCCCACAAATTTCTACTGCACTTTATATGAAAGACCAAGAAACTGAACCAGTAATGAACTTTAGACCTCTTGCTAGTGTAAAACATATTACAGCAGTGAAACATAGGAAAAAGCCAATTAGCATTTGCCATCTGGGTTGGAAAAGCCCAAACAGCAACAGTAAAGAATGCTGCTGTGTCAAGAATGAAACTCATGAAAGCTTGTCCAATTGACACTTGCCAAGGCCCACAGGAGCCTGGTTTGAACTGGGATGTGTAGCCTGCCTAGGGCTTGCTACACCTCCACTATAAAACATAGAGCTGCGACACAGGCTGCGCTGAAGAAACGATTGCTGTGTCACCCTCTGTGCTTTCTCAGCCCAGAAGGGTGGGACGGAAGCATTAAGGATCCTGCCAAATGTTGCCCTGAGCCATGATTCCACAGCTGCTGGCATTGTACTTGTGCTGGCTTTTCTGGAGACATACATCTGATGTAGGTCTGCCCTGAGCCTACAGTCAGTGACATTTTTGCTGAAGGAGGCTGAGCACGAGATGCAGTAGGTACAACAGTGCTGGTTCCAGACGTGTTGGGTGGCATTGCAGGGTGCGTGCACCCCTGTCTTTTGTGACTTCTGCCTGGCTGCCTCCAGGGTTGCTCCTGCCATACTTGTATGAAGAAAACCTGGGTGAAAACAGCATATCAGTCCCAGGATGCCAATTCTTCCACAAATGAGGGCCCCAGCCTGCTGCTCCCACCATTCACTGAGTCTGTTGTGCAAGCTGCAACAGGTCCAGCAGCGTGGGCTGGTGTGTGCCACTGGTCCTGCAAGTGGCAGTTCAGCAGGTCAAACAAAGCTTGGCTTCCTACTCACTCCAGCTCCAATGTAACACGATAGGCTCAGAGCAGTTCCACTGACTGCATTGCTAAATTTCTCATTGATAACAGATTCGGAGGGGCAGCACAATGTTCTGTGGGCTCTAGGTCCAGGCAAAGAGAGCTGAGCACCAGCAGTGACATGCAGCAGCAGTGGAGGGACCTCAGGATGGTAGTGGTGGTGTTTACCCGTGTGGGATCCCCTTTCTGTGGCGTGGAGGATGGAGGGATGAGAGAGGACAGTTACAAGAGAGGGCAGAGTGACTCAGAGTATGGCAAGCTGCATCCAGGAGCTTTTGCCCTGTGCTGCTTTCAAGAGACAGCAAGGCAGGAGTTCAGGGCAGGTTTTTGCTTGTATGAGCTACCCCAGGTGAAATGAGGATGCCAATGGGTTATAGGTCAGGTTGCTTGCTTGTTGGGATGCTGCTCAGCATCATTGGGGACCCCAGGACCTGTGTTCTCACCCAAGCCATGGGAAAACTGTTCACATGCACCTTGATGCTGTTACTGCCCTTGGGGCTGCAGCTGTGTGGAGATCCTGCACAAGGACCATGCTGTGCCCTGTGCCATCAGAGAGATCTCCTCCCTTGCAAAATGTGAGAAGGAGGCTCCTTTGCTACTGCAAGCCCTGGAGCAAGTTGGTGGCATCTAAACTTTGTGTCTGCGTGTGTTTGACGGTCATCTCCTGGTGGAGGGAGAGAACAAGCCCTGTCCAGCTACAATCTTGAGTGCCTGTGGATTAATCTTTTCTTTTATATACAGTGCTGAGTTTTTCCTGCTGTATTAATAAAACCTACTTGTACCATCCTGTAGTCATTTGCTGAATCATATGACAAAGGAACAGATTTGGCAGGATGTCTCTGAATTGATTTGCATCACGCATCACTGCTCCATTCTCCTCGCCTTGGTGGAGAGCCTTAGGGCACTTTTCAAAATCAGCTAGGAGCAGAAATTCACCAAAACACAAGATTAGCAGTACTGAGTCAAACCAAAAATCCTTGTTGATGTGATCGTGCCTCTGCTGGTGGCTGAGAGCGGATCCCTGTGAATGGGTGCAAGTGCAGGGCAAACACAGCAATGGCTCCCAGGCCTCCTATGATTTTTGGCGTCATTTAATAGCAGCATTTGAAGGACTGATCTCAAGCCCAGTATCATAACTGCCCAGGCATTGTCCAAGTGCAACCTTGGCTACACTGAGCCAAACACAACTCACAGCCACCAGCAGAGGCTGCACCCTTCGCTTCCCACCCTGCAATAAATCGTGCAGCAGCTCTGACACCTCAGACCCTTTCTGCAAACCTCTGTAACCCACAGAAATGGGTGGTCTTTTGGCATTTGAGGGGATGGGGTGGCTCAGGGAAAGATCTACTGCATACTGCAGCTGAAGCAAATAAGTGGATGAGGCACCAGGACCAGGACTGGGAAAGCAAGGGTTGGGGAAAGAGCAGGGAGTTACGAACCGTCTCCTTCCAGCACCTGGAAGCTATGAAACATGCTCAGGGGTGTGTGAAACCGCAGCCTTGCCATGTGATGTGTAACCTCATGTCTGGACCTTCACCCAGCACTCATTATTTACGTGGTGGCAGCATGTGGGAGACCTGACCAGATCCCCTCATGCCCGCTCTGTGGCGCAAAAGGTTAACCAGGAGCAGCCCAGTGTGTCACGCAGCTGTCAGCGGGTCCTGACTGCCCACAGCTATGCAGACAAGCAACTCCACGTCCCACAGTGAGCAAACACCCAGCACACTGTGGCCCATGCCTGATGAGTGCTGGGAACGGAGTCCTGGTGGAGTCCTGCTGTTTCAAATTAGGTTGTTGAACATACTGCCGGCTGGCAGCTCCTCAGACCACACAGCATGGGGGGAAACCAGAATGTGTCACAGGGAATCTGGGGATGTAGAGGGAAGGGAACTGAGCCCTCCAGAGCAGCCCACCATGGAGTGAGAGGTGATACAGGACACTCAACACCTCAGAAGCCAGGGCAGCCTCTTGCAGACATGTTTTACAGCAAAATACTGGAGCTAGGTACCACTGAGGTGCAAATGTGGTAAGCCTTGAGCTTCGGGTTTGCAGCATTTGAGAAATGCTGGGCTCAGGGGAATGCGTGCAGTCCTGCAGGGAAGCAGGTGGCTCTGGTGGGATGAGGATTTGCTGGCACCTCATGGAAGCTGGCCCAGGACACCTCACCAGGGAGACTGGGCTGTTGAAATGGTAAGGATGTGTCACTGTTTTTCTAACTTTCTGCTTTTCATTTCTCCCTTTTCATAAAAGACTGTTTCCAAGGCAGTGGTATGTATTGGAACGGGAAGAGTTCATCTGATGTTTTATTAGCAACCTCTTTAAATTTGAGTTGAGATCGTGCTGCTACAAGCAAAACCCTGTCATAAGGGTTACATCCTCCTACTTCAGTCCACAAAAAGAATAAAATTACCAACTTAAGCCCCTGTTTGAGAAATGAAAATACTTTTCACAGAATCATAGAAAGTTTAGAGTTGGAAGGGACCTTAAAGATCATTGAGTTCCAACCTCTCTGCCATGGCCAGGGACATCTCCCACTAATCCAGGTTGCTCAAAACCCCATCCAGCCTGGCCTTAAAAACTTCCAAGGCTGGGGCAGCCCAGCCGATTTTCTGAAATACAGCAGCCCAGGAGCCATTAAACCATCCGTGAGTGGGACAAGCAATGACTGGCAGGGGTTTTGGTCCCTGTAACATGCCTGGACAGTTTCCTGCCAGTATTTTCCATTTGTGAGATGTGTCACTAGTATGTCATGGGTAGTGTCTGTGCTGCCAGAGATCTACAGCAGAGGTTGCAAGCTTGGCGGGATCCAGGTAGAGTCATGTTTTCTGCACCGCGTGGGATGCTGTGTCAGTCCTATGGACCATCTGAGGTGAGAGAAGGGGGCTTGGCCTCTGGGTGTCTCTGAGATAACTTGAAGTGAATTAGGGGAGGAAAACCTCACCCATGCAGCAGTGCCTCAAGGCAAATACCATCACCATGCAAAGGGAAAGCCCTGCAAGCTCCACAGGCCCCTGCACTTTCTGTGGGGGTCCCCACCTGTGGCAACGGGGATCGGAGAGCAGAGATGGGTTAAAAACAAGCAAATAAAGGGAAGGGGGAAAAACAAAGATGGTTTTCAGCCAGCTCAGCTCCCTGCATTGTCTCACCAGGCAGCTCTGCCAACAGGCGTATTGAACGGACAGAGGATGTGGAGGGGACAACAAACATGGAGAGGGATGAGTGAGTAAGGGCTGGCACTGAAGGGGGTGCTTGGGAAGCCTGGTGGGAGCAGGGAGAAGGTGCACATGGGATTTGGGAAATGAGGTCAGAATGGCCTGAGCAGTGGGATTATGCCATGAAAACTATTATTTTGTGCTCCTCAGCAGTGCCTCTGCTGCAGGCATGTGGAGCTAGATATGCTCCGAGAAACCACAGTATTGTTAAACACAGCTCAGGACTGAGCTGTTACTTAAACTCTGATAAATGTTTTGGTTTGTGGCTGGAGCTGTCTAGTCTCAGACAAGGAGGTAAATCCATCCACCAGCATCTGTCCACCAGCAAGGTTATGTGGTTCCCACTGAGGTGAGAGAGTAAAAGGATGAAGCAGCCGGCAGGACTGTGGCCTCCTGGCTGCTGGCAGGGACATGCACTGTCCCCTCCCATCTGCTGAGGGCAGTGGACAGGCTGGTGCTGCCTTTTGAAAAGAAATTCCTCTGCTGCGGCACAAATGACTGGAGAAGCATGAAGCAGCTGGCCTGGAGACATGGTGCTGCTCTACTTAATCCCCGAGCACCGACAGGGCTCTTGCTGGAGTGCTGTGCCACAAGCACCGAAAACATTGTTTGGGGACGAGGGCGGCGGCAGTGCTCTCTTGAGGAAACACAGGAACAATAAATCAGCCATATGCTTGTTCGAGTGGTGGCAAATAGCAGCGCAGCAGGCGGCAGCCCCTCTCCTGAGCCTCCCGAAGCGGCCCTTGGCCTTGAGAGAGGTCACTGTGTGCAAGCAGTCCCTGCCAGTTCCCACATGGCACTGCCATAGCCACAAACTTAACTCCACCACAATGCCATCATGTCTTTGTTTTTTTAAGTGAAAACCACACCGTATTTGCTTTCTGTGCCCCACATCACAGCTGGCCCTTCAGTCTCTGGTCCCCTTCCCTCAGGGATGAGTGAGAAGCGCCCAGGGGCCGACATCCAAGCAGCTCAGTAGGCAGGCAGCACAAAGCCCCAGGAGCTCATCTGTCTGATGAAATCATCTCGCAGTGTGAAGATCCTCATAGCTGAAATTGAAAAGTTATTTATTTCTCCTCTAAAGGGGAAAAACAGCTTGCTGTGGAGGTTGTTTGTCCTCTGGGGCAGGAATCTCTTTTTTGCCAGGTTTCATGCCTCTGTGTGCTGGCTGGGAGCAGGGAGATGCTCTGGCAGGCAGGATGGATGGAGGAGTGACAATGCTTTACTGCCCACAGCCTCCCTCCACTGGGACAGGTACACCAAGGGGCTCAGAGGCTGGGCACCAGCTCAAGCTGTTCCTTACCATGGGACATGTTTTCCTGGTGTTCTCAGCAGTGCTGCTTAAAGCAGCTCACTCTTTGTTGCAGCCAGACAGTGGTTCAGAGGCTGCTTCTTCATCCTAATCCCTTGAGGCACCAAACCACCTTGTGAGGAGCCACAGCTGAAGTGTCCTGCTCCCTTCACGGCAACCCTGGGGACAGCAGTGTTCATTGCCCAAAGGGACACTGAAACTTGTACATGTCCCCCAGGTGACTAGAAGGGATGTCACAGCCTCCAAGGTCCTTCCTCCTCCTAGGTCCCTCTCCTAGAATGTCATGCTGGGCTGCTGGGCTCTGCAGTTCACCAAGGGACTTTTCTGTGGGAATGTTCACCCTGCTCACTCCATCTGGGACATGGAGCAAATTTAAAATCACCCAGGGAATGGTTTTACCACTGTTCTCATTTTGTCCTGCCCTTTGACTTAGTGAGAGTGGATTATTTCCAAGCATTACCAGCATGGTCTCATCCTGCTCCTGCTGTGGTCTGCAAAAGGCACAGCACTGACTTGGGCCAGTGCTCAATGCTTTGTAGCACCTCAAAATGGACATTTGAAAGGTTTCTATGAATGTTAAGCCAGCTGCTCTGCTAGAAGAAAGTAATCTCAGAGCAGGCGAGGGCTGAAGAAGCTGCCCAGGGCCACTCTTTGCTCCACGCCAGTAGAACCACTCTCCTGATCCTCAGGGACTCATTTGGAAACTTGACCTGCTATAGACATGACTCAGATCGAGCTGATGTGGCACAGGCCAGTTTTTGCAAGTTCTGGGGAAATGGGAAGCAGGGAAATACTGCAAGAAACACATTATTTATCCCACTTCGATGTTTGTTACCTGCTTGCTTGGACCCTGTGCTAAGCAATTTGCTTGCTTTGTGATGGGTAAGATGGGAATCTTTTTTCAGGATGGGGCTCCTACATGCCAGAATAATAAAAAATAGCATTTGATAGTGACAATGCAGCTGTTCAGAAATGCAGATGCCATTGTATCACTGTCAGGCTTCAAAACTCAAAGGAGTGGCTCATCCCAAGGCCAAAAGTACCAGCGTGCCGATAGGGCTGAGTTTCCACTAGAGGGTTGTAGTGCTGTATGGAACCAGACACGGTTACTGTGGCAGGAATACTGTGTGTGTACTCCAGGCCTTTGTCAGCAGATCAAAAGCATCCTGTGATAGCCCAGCTTCCAGCAGTCTCTGCAGGCTCTGATGTACACAGCCTGCAAGCTGCGAGAGGGCTGGTGTCTGAGCAACACGCTTCCCTGCCTTTCCTGAAAAGCCTCTAGCATTCAAATGACTCAGCACCTACTACATATATATTTATATACATAAAAATATACATATATATGTACAGATATATTAAGTAACCACACTGTGTCTATGCTATACACACACAGACAATATGTTTCTTTGTGTATGTGGGATTTGGATGCACAAATAGCCACGTGGTGTGGCTGTGGCACACCATCATGAGGGAGCTGGGAGCTGGTGGAGCAAAGCCCACAACCCAGCAGCGCAGTGGAGGGGACAATTCGTAGCATCGATGCAATAAGCAGGATGGGAAAGTGAGAGCTGCTCATGTACAACATTATGGATACAGGCCAGAAGCTGCACCAAGTGCAGGTGCTGGTCCACGGTGCTTGCAAGCCAGCCTTGAATGGGAGACATCAGAGCTCTGTCACTTCTGCCACCAGTCATGCCCCCGTGTCCACTGCAGCTCAGTAGGTCCTAGTGAATCCACATGCATGGGACCCCAGTGTGCACCCATATATCTGTTACAGTAGTGTATGCATTTTTGCATGTGGGTCTATAGAATCATAGAGGGGTTTGGGTTGGAAAGGACCTTTAAAGGCCATTTAGTCTAACCCAACCCCCAGAATCAGCCCATGTTTGTGGCTTCCTGAGCAGCTGGTGTGCAACATGCTGGCAACCATACCACCCAGATCAGGGTGGTTTTACTGACGAAAATAAAAACTGGAGTTGTCTAACACAGCGATGAAAACCCAAATAGCACTGACGTTGCTTTCCTTTCATAGAAAGAGTGGGAAGGCAAATGCAGCCACAAGGCTTGCCTGACACATGGAAAACACAGCATGACGTTCACAGAGAATTTACATAGTGATCGATTTATGTGCCATTTCCATTTATAGATAGATAGAAAATAGATTTTGCCTACGTTTTCATCCCTTTCCTTATCAGAAGTGAGAAAGTACGTAGGGGATACTCTTGCAAAACAAGTAATTACAGCAAAAGATGGGCCTTAGTTCCATCATAAGATCACCCAATCTTACCTAAATACAGCTGTGTAGAAACCAACCATCAAGTCAACAGAGAGGCCTGAGAATGCTGGCATAGATTAGCTGACCCAAAATAGACATTTGCATCTTCTGCCTTTATAGCTGGCTGGTGGAGAGCCTCCTCTCATGCTAGCAGAAAACATCAGAAGGAGGTCAAGTGAGCTTCTTATTATAGAGGACAAAAAGGCACCAGGGCAGACTCATGCAGCTGGGGAGATGGGGAGACATGTAAGGTGGATGCAAAGGGTTGGGAGAGCCACCACCCACAAGTCTCAAAAACAGTCTTCATAAACAAGTCTCAGACCTCAGGGAGACTGGCTGGAGAGCAGGGGCTGTGGACCTGGTGAAGCGTGTCCTCCTCTGAATCGAGTAATGGTGGGGGCAGCATAAGCCTTTGCTCCAGAACATGGGGGTTACCCCTCTCCTCCTGAAGTACTGACATCCCTTGGTGGACTGACCCCATGGAGCAGAGAGGTGGTGGGTGGCTGCTAATGAGCTATGGAGAGAGGATGGCAGAGAAGTACGGTGCGAAGAAGGGTTTGGAGTGTGTTACAGTGGTTTTAGAAAAAGGGGAGGGAAGGAACCTAAGTGCTGTCTGTGCCTGGGAAAAATGTGCCTCAGCAGCTATAGGTTTGGAGGTTATATTACATTTTTTTTTAATTACCCATTCTAACCAGTAAGAACATTTATTAGCTAATCATCATGCCTTAAATATGGTTATTACTAATATTTCACATCTAAAATTCCTGTAGAAGATAAGAAAAACAGGGTATGTGTTACTTCGGTGACAAGAAGGTCAGAGGAGAGGAGAGGAGCCCTGCACAAGCGCCTCTGCCCCATCAGGCAGCAACAGAAACCCACCAACCAACCTTGGTGCAGTACAAAGGCAAGCAGCTTTCTGTGCCTGCTCCCGTCAACAGCTCTGCAAACCCTCTTCTCACGTAGCAAGGAGTCTCTGTCCCTCCCAAAGGAGCCATAAAATACAGCTTTATCCATCCTGCATGCAGTAATCAGGCAGGCTTAAGAGCTTAAGCACTCATAGGGTAGCAATGTTTAAAAAGATTGCGCCGGCCTGTTTGCCTTCCTCGGTCCATTTCTCTAATCAAACCGGCTCCTTGGTAAGGACTTGCAGGGGCACATTGTTAGTGACGGAGGCAGAAAATTGAACTTGCTAATAGGGAGGGAGCTGTTAAACTGGCGTCCTCGTGAGGCCGTGCCCAGGGCAATTAGCAGCTTGCACAAGGAGCCCAGGGCTGCTCCCCGTGCTCCACTCACTGGCCAGCTGCCGAGACGTGGAGCGCTGGGATCACGCACCAGGCAAAGAAGATGGGAGCAAACAGATTTCATCCTTTTAGACTGTTTTATTAAACAAAGCCAAGCAAAACAAACCCAACCCCAGCATCAATGCACCAGCTCCTCATTTACACAAGACCCCTTTCCACAGCGCTGGGGAAACAAAAAAGGCTGAAGTGTAAATGAGATCAGTGTCGGGAGTGTTATGCACATGAATATTTATCAAGGAAGACCAGACAGGGGCCAATTTGCCACCCTCCCACAGCAGCTGGAGCTCAGTCATCAACAAGTGGGAGGGGAAGGGTGGGTGAAGAGGCTGGTCCATGCCTTTGCATGGGCAGGGGCATGCAGGATGCCAGAGAAAGGCTATGCCAGTGCGGGAGCCATCGGTCAGGAATGACACTGCAAGGCTCCTGGGTCTTGAGACAAAAGCTAAGTACCACACAGCTATGCAGCAAGCATACAGTCTCTCTTCCAGTCATGCAATCAGCTTGCAAGCTGCAGTTTAGGGAAAAAAAGACTCTAAAGAATTAACTGGAAGTTGTTACCATTCCTTGGGCGTGCCAAGTGCTCACGATAAATCTTTTTCCTGAAGGAAAAAGCAAGGTTAAATCAAACTACAAAGCCCATCAAGCATGAGATTTACAGCAATCTAAAAGGGTTACAGGTTCATTTCTTAAACAGTTGAATTATGGCTGCTGTATTGATATATTAAGCACGCTGACCCCCTCAGCGCTGCCGGGAGTTAGGGGATGAGCAGCAATGGAGAGATTGCGCTGGTTATCGTTTTTATGTGCATTTCAAAGTCACTTCCAAAAAAGAAGATGAGATAGTAGTTGAGTATTCCAGCCACGGACATGAGGAACAGGAACAGAATGATGCGCTTTCCGAATAAGTAACCGGGAGTGCTGAGGAGACAGAAAGGGGGGAAAGCAATTCATTAATGTACATCACCTCACGCAAGAAGTCTTCAGACTTCAGACTCTGCTGTTGAGACCAGCTGAAAGACCTCAGGGGCTAAATGGAAGGGGAACAATTCTGCTGTCTAGCTTTGCAAGGGAGCTGTGAGCTCTTAAATGCCATTTTCAGGATCCGTTTGGGTTTGGGTTTGGCCTCCTGTGCTCAGCATACACCGTTGCTAACAGAAGTAGCTATTCAGTGGGGCTTGGATATCTTCTCAGCCATCACAGGCTACGGGGCAACCTTGTTCCACATGTGTTTAAGGAACTTTATTAATATAAAAGTACAGTCTTGTGCAAACAGTGGCACAAACACCTAAATGTGTGTGTTTGCAGAGGCATCAGCAGGAGCTGCTGAAGCAGCCACTCTGTTCCTGCAGCTTCCCTGACCCTGCTGCCACTGCATCTCCTTCATCTCCCAAAGTTTGTGCTGTGCACCCAGAATATTGGGGCTCTCCTGCACCACCCCATCCCAGCAGCCATCTCAGGTAGTGCCATGAGCTGGCAGTTGCACCTGTGGAAGTGGCAGCACCCGGCTGTGCTGCTGCTGCATTCTTGATTTCATAAAAATGATCCTCTGCACATCCTTACCTCTGAGTCCTTTCTCCAAGGTAGCCCACAAAGTACTTCTGCCTCACAAACAAGTACATCAGGCCAGCAAAGGCAGCAGGAGCTGAGTAAAGGGTAAAAGAAGGTGTTAGGCACTGGCACAAGTCTCTCTGTACCCACCGTCCCCATCTGCTGCCTGGTCTGGACTGGGAAAGAGGAACCCGCAGCTTTGGGTTATGGGATGAGCACTGGAAGCAGGACAGAGACCTTTGCGTGGGAAAAAGAGCACTTGCCTTGCCCTCACACCAGCTTTTCTAAAGAATTTGTCAGTGTAACCCTGCCTGCAGCTGGGCCTGCTGCAGAAACCCGAGTGAGTCACGCTGGGCTCAGGACAGAGGGTGCCAGCTCAGGCACTGCTTTCACCAGAAATAAAAGGCAGCTGATAGATGCACTTCTCTAGGAGCAGGTGGAGGACTGTACTGTGGCCCAATACTCATTTCTGAGCATATAAAGATGGTCTTTTCTCACACCCACCGCCCCCCCCTCCCCAATTATAGCTTTCTCCACACCTGCAGGCAGCATCTCTTCTCCTTTCTTCCAGAAAGAATAACCACAGACCCCAGGAAAGTACTGATTTTAACTTTAGGAAAACTCAAACTGCATTAAAGGGGATTATATTTAGAAATGCAGGTAAATACTGGGCTGCCCTCAGCCCTGGGAAAGGCTGGCAGCTCTGACAATTTAATGATAATTTCCAGTCCCAGAGTGAATAATGCAGCATCCAAGTATTAAACCCTCCACCCAAAACAGAGGTATCTCATCCATAATGCTTACACGGGAAATGTTCCTGGCCCAGACTGTCCGGAATCCTGCCTGGGGGCACATTTTGGCATAAACTGTGCCAGGGACTGTGCTGCTAACTAAACAGCATGGCTAGCTGCAGGACAGCTGGGGGAGACTGGTCCCCACACTGTAGGAGAATTTGGTCCCTGGAACTGCAACCTCTGAAATGCTGAAAGTGCTGCGAGGCTGAAGAGGGGGAAAGATTTGTGTGTTACCTTGGCTGCAGAGCAGGCCAGCGCACCACAGCACAGCCAGAAACGTAGGGTATGTGTGTCCGCAGTTCTGGCTAGAAAGGAATTTGTACGAGAGAGGTCAAATCACAGGGGAAACGGAAGCAAAACCAACATGTTTCACCAGCAAAGGGTGGCAGGGGGTGAATTTGGGGTGTACTAATGCCACTGTGGGTGGGTTTTTACCCCAGCGTCGTGGGAGGACCCCGACCTGCCTACAGCAGGCAGCTGCCCAGGGCTGGCTGGCATGTCTGTGCCCAAACACGGTGGCAGCCTCACCCCTGGGTCTGCTTCCCCATTTCCTCACTGGAATAAAGGATGCCTTTGTCCTGCCTGAGGAGGAAAACAAACTGCCCCGTGCACACTCCTGGCACCTGTGAAAGCCTCTTTCCTCCTCTAACCTGTTTGATCATGGCACGTGTATAATAGATGCTGGGTGCTTTATAGGCCTGGAAAATCCTTGTAATTACATCATATTAATCAAGTTATTGGCAGTGCAAGCTGTATGAAACCACCAGGAGAAGCACACTGCAAATAGGAGTGTCTCACAGAGTTAATCCCTATCTTTGCAGGGAAACAGGAATGATTTCCAGCTGCCTCCTTCAGCCAGGAATGTGTTTTGATGGGGAATCATTCTGCCTTTGGCAGAGCTTGCACGCTTCTGAAGGGCAGCACTTGGACATCCCAAGCAGTTTCAAGCACAGCATCAGTACTTCACGGGTAATAAAAAATATTTTATGTTCTCTTCTCATCTGGATTGGAATTAATTTTCCCCTCTGCTCATCTCTGAAGGGATGTCAAAGACAAGAGGTACAGATGTGGTAGAGAAGCAAAGAGCTGTGTACTGAGGGATCTGCCCAGGGACCAAGGGGTTTGTAGGAGCTCTGCCACCAACCTGCTCCTCAGCAGGTTGGTATCTCTCCACTGGCTTTTTCCTTTGAGCTGCAGTGCCCCTGGGACCCCAGCTGTACTCATATCACACTGCCAGCATTAACTACTGCTGGGTGAACAGGTTCCCAAAAGAAGGGGTTTAACACACATAAGGGTTGCAACCCCAATATAAATACAGCACCCAGTGTCCAGAAAGGAGCTGGGTTCACCATCAAACGTACTGGTGAACAGCAGGTCTAAACAACACAGCAATGCACGCAGCAGTGGGACTGCAGAGGAAAGCCTTTGTCTGAGGACATTTGGAGCCCATCTCTGGCCCCCAAAAGTGTTTGGATTAAACCCTGATGAAGATAGAGACAAACCCCGCTCTGTCCCCTTTGGCTCTGGAGGGCTTGCCTACTCACTTGGCAGTGTAGACACGGTCGAAGGCAGAGGAACCCGGCCGCTGGAACCCCTTGCCATTGCAGTGTTTGCTTTCATGCTCCACTTTGTTAGCAAAAAAAGCTGTTAAAGAAACACAGAGTATTTGATCTGAGATGTAATTTGGAGATACTGCAGAGGCTGGGCTTTGTGGGCTCAGGTCTGTTCTCATGAGCTGTTATCAGGCTGGATGGCAGGAGAGGACGTGGATGTGTGGAGGTGCAGGATGTGGCCAGGGTACTTGCTCTGTCACAGTGGTATAACCAAACCCTCTGTGCAAGGGCATAGTGGGATGTGATCTCAGACATCCCCACATGTTCATACGTGACTGAGAGCCTGCTCTCCCCTCTGACCCCTGCTTTATCCCCACGTTGTACTTCTGGCAGCCCGCACCTCTGCTCGCTGCAGTAATACAGTCCAGACTCCGTCCTTCGTGCCCTCAGTGGGAAAAAATCTTTCTAGACAAAGCTGACAAACCCAGTTCTCACTTTCTAATAGAGCAGGAGGAAAAGGGAGTCTCTACTCTTTCAGTGATACCCACTTGCCAAACCAGGGGCATCCTGAAAGGCTGGTCCATTTTCCAGAAGATCCTGCTGAGAACCTGGTCCCGGTGGCTGATCGCTGTGTGTCAGTGTTGTGCGTATCCTCCTCTTAAGCAGCAGTGTTGTGTCAGAGCATTAGCTGCTGCCAAAATGCAGCACCTCAAGATAATGTACCATGTGCCTGACAAACACATTTTATCTGATGACACTAAACCAAAGACCATCAATCATGTGTCTAAATGCACCAGACAGAGCCCTGACAGGCTACAAGCTGCAGGCTTTGTACTGTCATACAACCCATCCCACTCTACCCAAATCATCCCATGGTTTAGGACATCAGCCATATAGATATATATATAAAAGATAACCCATCAGAAAAAAAAAATTATAACCATAAAGTGTAGCTTGATAAGCTGCAGGATTTAATACCTAGAATCTAAAGAGTTGCCTCTTTTTTCTCCTCACTGATGCTGTAAGTACGTCTTTTGTACTTTTGTTTCCTTCACTAAAAGCCACTGAGTGATTCCCTGGGTACACACCACCTTTCTCCAGAAAAAAAAACCAGCACTTTAAGCCAATGTCCCCACTCTGACCCAGGCTGCAGACCTTCCCACTGTCAACTATGCAGTGCACTGGTCAGCTTCTGCAGGACCTGGCCCTGGGGGACCCAGTGCAGACAGCATAGTCACCAAGAGCTCCAGGCACCTCTACCTGCATGCCATACCAGTCTTTGACATGGGGCTATTAACCTGCCTACTGTGTTTAAGAGGACCTAGTTGAAGAGGACTAGGTTGGACAGCAATTTTTTGTACAGTGCAAAGCTACTGTGATGGAAAACCACTTCCTGCAGGCCTAGGACTGCATGGGCTCTGTGGGATACATAGCATACCTCCTCACTTCCTTTTAGAATGTATGTAAAACCACTATGAGATGCCACGGCTTCAGAGAAATCCAAGAATAAATTATATATATGTCCTTTGCCGTCACAGTTGCTTCCGCTTCCCATATGCCACTGTGCTGCTGCAGAGAGGCTCTGCAATGCTGAGAGCCATCAGGCTGAACAGGGACACATTCAGTGTGACAGTGGTCACTGAGGACAAGAACTTGCAGGTGCCTATGGTGACACTCATGGTGCACAGTCTCATGGTGAACAGCAGGCAGGAGTGTATTGGGTCTCTTGGGAAGGATATGGCTGTGGGGGTCCAGGTCCTGGAACCTCTTGTCATCTTTGACATGATGTATGGATCCTTGGTCAACAGACTGGGCATTAGGGCAAAGGACAGAGATAGACTTATCATGTATGCTTGCACCATGAATGAGGAGCAGGCTTTGTCTCACCTCACTTCAGAGACACTGAGAAGTGCTAGGAAGATGGATATTTTCCTTCTGTAAACAGTGGGTGACAGAGGGAAACTGAAGAAAGGCACCTCCAGAGGTCAATCCGTACCTCCAAGAGCTAGTGGTATGAGAGAAACCACCCTACTGATGGGATGATCTCTCTCCATTGACTCAAGAGCTTAAACAACCACCTCTCATGACGTCCACCTCTACAGAAAATGCCTTGGTCTATCACCTCCAATGCACTGCAGCGACTATACTTGCTCAGGACCACTAGGACCCCTAAGTTGAGGACAGTGAATCAGAAGGGGACCCAACATGTCACTGTCGTATGGAGAGGTGGAGTGTCCTGCTTCAAGTTAGCTTTTTGCTCTGGAAGTGGCTCCCCAGTTCTATGGCTTCTTAGCCCTGTAAACCTCACATAGAATCGGAGAGTCACACCTCCCTGGGCAACCTGTTCCACTGGTCCACCACCCTCATAGTAAAGAACCTATTCCTAAGATCCGATCTAAATCCGCTCTTCTCCAGCTTGAAGCCATTGCCCCTCGTCCTGTCACTGCAGGCCTTTGTAAACAGACCCTCCCCAGCCTTCCTGCAGGCTCTCAAAATCTCCCCAGCAGGCAGCCCAAGAGGTGAGTCCTGGCTGCCTGAGGCTCAGCCAGGCAGAAGGTCTGCAGAGGACGAGAGCAGAGATAACAGGTCACATCCAGGGTGGACCTTGCCACAAGTCTGTGCTCACATCAGGCAGTATTGGGATCCTGTTAGCCTGGTACTGGGGAAATGAGAGACCACAGCATGAAGCAGCTTGCAACACCATGGTTATATTTCCTGCTCTTGACCCTGAACCTCAAGGCAAGAAGGTGGTTTCATAAGCCAGCATGAGATGACTGAGTAGAACAGGACAAGAGTTGAGGGGTTTAATTCACCTCAGCAGCATCAGGAGCTGATGCTCTGAGGCTCCAGGGCTGCATAGGCTGCCCTGAGCCTGAACCACTGCAGCCTCACTCTGGTACAAGAGCTAAATCCAATCCTTGCTCTTTCATAAACTCATGCCCACAGAAACCATGTTCTGATGCTCCAACTTGGTGAGTGCTGGCAAACGTGCAAGTTACTGCTTGTTTATGTTGACTTTCCTTTGCTTCCTCCATACGGATGTGCCCAGCAATGACCACTAATTTGCCCTGAAAGCCATTGACTTGCAACATCTCTCATGCAAGAGCAAAACCTAAGGCTACACATGTGACTCATCGGCATCCGGCCACGTGAGTCATTGTAGGATACGGAGATTCCTGACAAGAACAAGGTGACAGTAACTGGACAAGGTGACAATAAATGGATGTCAGACTGGGCCAGCACCACAGTCAACCTCCAGCTTTGGGAATAACAATCTTTACCTGAACTGTTTTCTAGTCCTGCAGAAAATCATATAAACCCTAATTTACATGGTACTGGCTTCATGTTCTTAAAGACAATCAAGCGGATGCCCAAGTGCTTTGCTGAACCAGAGCCAAGGCAAAAGTTTGGTACAACTGATATCCCTTGAAGAGCATTTCTACTGCCTTGTGTATTGCATTGACTGCAGGACTGCGTGTCAGTCCAGTCTTCCTAGACAGAAAGCCTGGGGGGAGGAAATCAAATGAGGCAAGATCTGAAATCATAGTTTAGGGCTGTGTGCCACTACTGCTTGGCACGCAGAGCCCCTGGCCAAGCGCCACACTGCCCGTTTGCAGCAGTTGGCTCAATAACCTCACAGAGAGATTTCCATGAAATAAAAGTGTGTGTCAGGCTGGAAGGCAAATGCTCAAGTTTCAGAGTGAGAGGGAAAAATACCCTATACCTAAAGTCATCTGGTTAAACAGCAAGGAATGTATACTTGGCATATCTTTTCAATTGCAGTTCGGGCTCTGATCACACTGTGCTGTGTTCTGCTGACATCACACACTGCGCACTTACCAGAAAAGAGCATTGGGTTAAACGATGTGGCATTTAGTGCCTATGTCAAAACTAAACCAGTCTGCACCTCTTTTTTCCTCTCACTCTCTGGCAGCCAGGCTTATGCTGAGGCTTCCACCACTTCCCTTTTCTGCAGCAACCCAAAAACAGCCCACTTCCTAGGACTGAAGGTGGGGTTTGTGCTCAGTGGGAATCTCCCATTCATGCTAAGGAGCCCTCACAGACGTTTTCCAGCACTTGCATCAGCACCCTCCATCCCACTGCTGACTTTCCATGAACCTGGGCAGTCTCAGTGCTGCTGGGGCAACCCTCACTGCCATCTCTGTATTCTGGGCAGAATTTCCTGCTAAAATGATTAAGTATCTGTAAGTGATGGTGATCAAGTCCAAATCAGATTTGCACAGGAGAGAAACTTGTTGGGTCATTTAAAAAATCCTGAAGAATAACAGGGACTACAGAGATCTGAACAAGAGCCAAAAAAGGAAACTTCTCCATTGCAGGAAATGCGCAGTGTTCTTGGGACTGCAGTTAACTGAGATTAGTTGGACTGTAGGACATGGAGATGAAGGAAAGCAGGAGAGCTACTGCCCACAAATAACCTGGACAGATTCCTCCAACGAGTCAGTGGAATTTTGTCCCCTTTGCCCAGCTCTGTGCAAAGGTCTGACCCATCACAGCCCCACAGAGCACCAGCTCCTGCCCGTGGCTCGAGAGCAGCCCTGGCTGCCCACATTAGGGACTTTAGCCAGGTAGGGAGGTCACAGTCCCCAAATCAAAATGCATATTGTCACAGGGTACCTCAGTTTATGAGTCCTTTCATTAGCTGACATATGTATAACAAACTCACTCCAGAATATCAGAGAAGGATCATGCAACTGCCAAGACACTGCAACATCAGCAGGCAAAATTTTATGCTTAGAAGATAATTTTTAAAGCCAAAGTCATGCCTAAGCACAAACACACGCTTACATACAAAGATTATCTATCCAAAGATCAGATCAGAATACATGATTCTGAACTTTTCTTAGCTCCCTTTTAGCCCTTAAATAAATGTTTATTTTTGTCTTACCGTTCTGGACAACACTTATCAAGGTGACGATGGCAAGCAGGACGACACTTCCAAGGGTTTCCTGGTCCATTTTGTGAGTGGTCTGTCAGAGTGGATGGTGCAGCCTCAGAGGCAGCTTAGCCCTGCAAGCACAGAAGGAGGAAGTGAAGGTCTCTCTTATCTTGAATCACGAAACATTTCCTATGGCTTCACAGGAGAGTGGCAGCACCCTGCACTCGGGTGGCTATCAGAGCAACACAGCCACAGACTCCCTCACCAGCTCAGCATATACAGATGAAGCCCAGAGAAATAAGAGATTATACGTCTGTGATCTAGGAGGACATATAATGTAGAAAGATATCTGCTGCTCCTCCTGCACAGGAGTGAAATCGCGACCTTGGTATCTAAAGTACATCTGTGCATTTGGCCAGCTGTGTGGAGCAGTGGAGAGTCGCTGGGAGGAGAAATAATGTTGGCGAGTCTCAATAATACTGCTGCTCCCAGGCATGTGAACTCCTTGGCTGCATCTCCATCAGCCTCACCAGCGAGGAGACCCCAGGGCTCCAGGTCACAAGCAAAAGCTCCTGATCCGTTGGGCGTATTTGAATGGGCAGTACACAAATGCTGTGAGCTTCGCAGGTGGGCACGGAAATATGTTTTTTCTTACCAGGGATGGATCCTGCATCCTTCCCCCTGAGAATAACTCCCTGCAAGATAATGACAGCTGCCAGCATTCAGCATTTTACAGGCTCAGACTTCACAGTTGTACCCTGATTTTAGTAGTTGAAGCCCAGTATGGCTGAACGTTAAGTGCTGCAGCATGTTCCCACCTTGGTTTTGACCCCATGATGGAGATGACAGGGAAGCACAAGCTGTGGCATTGGATAGTTGCAGAGAGTCCCAACAGCCTCTGTCAGATCACTGGAAGGCACCCTCATCTGAAGTGCACATCACTTGCTGACTGTAACTGCTCTGCACCCTCTTGCCCATATGCTGATGGGGAAAAGCCTTATGAAAAAATTCTTACCTCCAGTGGGGATTTAGTGCTAATAAAAGTAACAGCATCACTAGACTAAGCCCTGAACAACTTCTACCCCATCTCTCTGTCTCTCTCTCTGTCTATACTCCCCCACATGCTATCCAGAAGGTCTGCACGCTGTCCAGCATCCAAAACATGGCCGAGTAACTGGGTTCCTCTCTCTGGATGGAACACAACCTGGCAGGAGTTCCCAGCAGATGCCAAGCTGTCAAATCCATCTTGTTCAATGGGGACACGTTTGCATACAACAGTGTTTTTATCCGGTCCTACTATCATGCAAATTATTATTATCTGTACTATTAGATATGGAAAACTCTCAGGTACTTTGGGTACAAGCAAATATATAGAAACATGCTGGTTGAGAAGCAGGTGATTAACATTGTGAGTTGTGACCTTTTGTTAGCTGAACAGAAGGCTGTCATTCAGGGATACTATAGTCCATGCAGACGCAAATGTGTGAGCAGCAAGGCCATAATTAGTATCTAGGTGGAGACGGAGTCTCTTAGGAAGACAAACACTTTTATTAGGACTGAAGTTCTCTTTTTCCTAGCCAAATGGCCTTTTCTTACTTGAGCATTGAAGCTTACGTTTTGTGATCTACTGAGCACAGGATCGTAGCTGATATTTAAGGATGGTATTTAATGCTAAGTTTCTACTAATCTCCTGAAGAGGAAAACCCATCACCTAAATGTGGTTATGGAATTAAGTCAAAAGAGGAATATTGTCCAAGTGGAAACCAGTGCTGTGACTGTGAAGAAAGGACCTGTGCATGGACATGAGGCAAGAGGGACTACTGACCGGGAAGGTGAAGGAGACAGCACAGGTCCACAGGGCATCTGCAGCTGGAAGAGTCCCAACTGTCCTCCCACAGCAGACACAGATCCTTCATTTTCTTCTGCCTGTTTTACACCAGTATAAACCTACTAGGCAGCTTGCAGCTTGTTTTTGATTTACAAGGAGCAGTAAAAGCAGAGGAGACTACTCTGAGGCAGTAAGCCTCCAGCTTGCTGTGAAAATGCACGCTCTCCCCTACTCTCAAAGTTTTCCAAAGGTGGCTTCCTTTGGCAGGAGTTTCATGTAAAAGGCAGTAGGAATCAGGCTGCTAAGTTCTGAAATTGCCTGCCACTCATCCCCTCTCATGGCATCCTCATCCCCACTTTGCTCTTCTGCTCTGCCCCTGCTGATTGCCACCTGTGCCCTGGCATCGCTCAGCACCACAGGAACTGCCAGTGGCACCAGTGCTTTACTGGAAACCCAGCCCATTACTTCCTCATGCTGAAGCTCACTCCAAAGCCACTCCCAACATATGTGTGGAAACAAAAAGGCCTTCTCCCTGCAAAGAAAACCCAACCATGACATCAAGTCCAGGGGCTTGCTAAGCTGATTTCTGGGTGTGCAGGGAGAAAAAAGCTTTTCCAGCAAAAGTCTATTTGGTATGGTTGCCTTAAAACAAAAATTGCAGGGTTTTGGGCCATTTTTTTAAGTGCAACATCACTCTGAGGGCTCTGCTTATGAAAAAGCAGAGGAAGCCAAGGGGGCATGAGGGACACCAAAGAAGAAGTCCTGTCCCTTCACCTGCCAGAGTGAAACTGTTGTAAATACAGTCAGACAGATCCGAAACCCCTCAGAGGGGAGTATGTTATTTTTTCATACGCCTTGGCACTGCAAAAACTGCAGGATGGAACCAGGCTCTGGCAAATTTTTTGTATTTGGGGGATTGCCTTGGCAAAGGAGGACTAAGATTGAGCCAAAATGACCCTGCAAACAGCTTCTGACATAACTACATGCTCAATTGTTCCCTCTCCCTGGAACCTAAACATCTGGGTGGCTCTTGCCCCCCCTCTTGTTTTGTGGGATATGCACAGGATCGCTGTCAGGATCAGGCAAAGCTGGCACCACTTGAAAACACCTGGGAAAAAGGTCAGTACAAAACACCCCCCCCATTGTATTCCCCTTGTCCATTTGAAATAGGGGATTTTCTCAAGCAGGCAAAAATAAAAACTGAGGGGGGGGGATGGATGCCTTGGGTGCAGTGTCTGCATCTGCTGTAACCCCCCCAGTTGTGGTCAGTGCTCTCCAGGTACAGATAATTCTGCGCTTCAGCAGCTGCTGTCAGACCCCAGCCCTTCTGCTTGCTGCGTGGCTGTTTGACGTCCACAATCTCCCGGTCTGAGGAAGATAACCTTGGTGCAGTGAGCCAGGAAGCCCCATGAAAATGTGCAAAGCCAGCGAGCTTTTGCAGCGGCGCTGCGAGGCTTTCCTGCACATTAATCTCCTCCTCTGGAAATCTTGAACAGCCAGTCAAAATAATCCTTCCAGAGAATTGCTTTCATACTAAAGAGGAAAGGACTGCGAAAACACACATCTATAAATATCCCTCAGGATGTTCATCTCTCCTCTCGCGCACTCTGCTCGGCTGCAAGGACTCCAATGGAAGTGTGTCCCCTAATAAAAGAAAAGCTGTTCCTGTGAAGTTCCTATATACAAATGTCAGGCGACACCTGGCCGTCATGCCTTGTCATAAATACAATGGGGCAAAAGCTCCTTGGACCGGCTGGTTAATCTCAGCGCTGCGCTTTGTAAACTTAAAGCGCCACACAGCCACCAAATCTACAGTACGGAAACACACGGGCGGGTGACTACCTGCCCTCACCTCAGCCTGCTTCAGCACCGCATCCTTTCCGAAGCCTGACAAAGCCCCACATCTCCAGCATGAACAGAGCTGGAAACGGGAAGTGCCACATGAAGAAAAGGGCAACGCTGCAGTTTTTTAAGGCCGTTGCCTTCATTTCCCACGGCCAAGAGAACGGCACCGTGGGAGCAGCCAGTGTCACCTCGAAAAACTCTTTCTTCCCATTTCCCAGACTTCATTCTTTTCATCACTGTCTCCATCCTCCATTTGTCCAAACTCAGCTCAAAACACGTTTGAAGATAAAGCCTGCCGTCCTTCTGCCCCCTGCACCCCTTGGCCCCCGGCGCAGCCTTCTCCTCCCCCTCCATGTCTCACCCACTGAAAATTTGCTGCCTTCTTCTACGAGTGCCATGTGCTGCTGACATCCCCGCGGCTGCGCTTCACCCTCAGGTCCATTTCTGCCGTGGTCCCACCTCTCCACTGAGCACCGTGTAACCGAGCCTGTGTGCCAGGGCTGGCCTTCCCCGGAGCAGCTGCTTGCGGTTTATCTTTATTAAATTCCAGCAGGTTGAGCCCCAAGCGTTGCTGCAATGTACCAAGACCAGTTTGAACCTGAGCCCCACCACTGGGGATGCAGGAAACCCACCCTCTGACCTGGGCACATCTGCAGATTCGGTGTTTTCTCTGCCATCAGGAGGCCTTTCAGCAGGGCCTTTTTGGCAAAGCCCCCTGATTTCCCAGTGAGCTACTGGTGTAGGGTTTGAGCAGTGCCCAGTGAGTGACAGAGCCACCTCATGGGGATTTCCTCTCTCTTGTCTTTCCCTCCCTTGCTCCCAAGAAGCAGCTTCTCAGCAGCCATTGGGCTACCATGTGGTGTCACTGTGGTGGCCTCCCAACAGCCCTAGCAGCCAGCCACCCTGTCACAGAAGAGCTGAGGTTGGAAGGCATACCTGGAGGTCATCTGGTCCAACCCACCTGCTCAAGCAGGCCACCTAGAGTCAGTTGCCTAGGATCATGTCCAGACGACTTTTGAATTTATCCAAGGATGGAGACTCCACAACCTCCCTGTGTGACCTGTGCCTGTGCTTGGTCATCCTCGCAGTAAAAAAAAGCCCTTCCTGATGTTCAGGGCAAACCTCCTGTGTTTCAGTTTGTGCCCATTGCCTCCAGTCCTGTCACTAGGCACCACCATGGCAGTCTGACTCTGTCCTCTTTGCACCCTTCCTCCAGGTATTCATCCACATCGATGGCATCCTCCTGAGACTTCTCTTCTCCAGGCTGAGCAGTCCCAGCTTTCTCAGCTGCTCCTCTCCAGGTGCAGGACTTCACACTTTTCCTGTTGAACTTCCTGAGGTTCCTGACAGCCCATTTCTCCAGCTTGTTGAAGTTCCTCTGGATGGCAGCACAACACTCTGGCATACGAGCTCCTCCTCTGTGTTTGGTGTCTGCAAACTTGCTGAAGGTCCCCATCAATCCAGGTCACTAATGAAGATGTTGAACAGGACTGGACCTAGTATTGATCCCTGGGATACACCACTAGTTACTGGCCTCAAACCAGACTTCATGCCACTGGTCACCACCCTCTGGTCCTGGCCATTCAGGTGGTTTTCAATCCACCTGCCTGCTCATCCAGACTGAAGAGCATCTCAGATCTTATGGGCGACAGTGTGAAAAGCCTTACTGAAGCCCAGGTAGACAATATCCACTGCTCTCCCCTCATCTACCTGGCCAGTCACTTGATCATGGAAGTTTATTGAGTTGGTCAAGCATGACTCACCTTTGGTGAAGCCATGCTGACTACTCCTGATGATTTCTTTGTCTTGATGTGTCTGGAGACAGTATCCAGCATTAGCTACTCCACCGCTTTCCCAGGGATTGTGGTGCGACTGACCAGCCTGGAGTTCCCTAGGTCATCCTTCTCACCCTTGAAGATGGGAGTGACAGGCTTTCCTCCAGTTACTGGGCACTTCTCCCAGTTGCCATGATTGATCAAAGATGATTGAGTGGCCTTGAAATGACATTTGCCAGCTCCCTCAGCACTTGTGGGTACAGCCCACCAGAGTCCAAGGATTTATGTATGTGGAGGTTGCTTGAATACTCCCTGACGTGATCCTCATCCACCAAGGCTACGTCTTCCTTGCTCCAGCCTTTCCCCTCAGCCTCTGGGACCTGGGGTTTCTGGAGGTGAATTACATTTCTTCAGCATAATTTGTTTTTCACAGCTCATGTTAGTTGTTGTTATCAACTTGTTACCTGTTAGGTGGCTGCAGATTGATTGTTTATTTTTGTTGTTTTGTTTTGTTTTGTTTTATCATAGTTAGGCTGATGGTTGGACTAGATGATCTTAAAGGTCCCTTCCAACCTAGACAATTCTATGATTTTGTGATTTAATAGACTTTTAGAGCTGAAGCAAAGCTGCCCGGGCAGTAGTTTCCCTCCTGCTCCCCTTTGAGTTGTTTCTTTCGCCCTGACTCATTTCTGCCAGTGATTCCACTTTCCATTAAGTCTTGCAGACAATTATCACCAGCCTTGACATGGTGGGGGCTGAATTTTGTCTTCTGCTCCTCAAGCCTCTGGTCACAACTAGTCCTTTTAGCGTGGAAATTACAGGAAGAAAAAGACGTTTGGTACTTTAGTACAAAGTAGTTGGAGATGTTTGTTTTCGCTTTGCTTGCCCTTGGCGTATCCTTGGAGAGCTTTCTCTGGCCGGCTGCTCCGTTGCCAGATGGAGCCGTCAGGCGCCCACTCGCCAAGATATGTAACTTTCAATTTTTTTATTTAGTATTGTTTTTTCCTGGTTGTCTGTCGTTTCTCTCTCCCTTGCTCCTACGGGAATGGCCACAGAACAGGAAAGAAAAGAAAAAAACAAAAGGACTATTCAAAAAGTAAAGGGGCGCGCGAAGCAAAGTGCTGCAGGAGGGACGCAGAGCGAGTCTCTCTCTCCCGGGGACCCCCCTCAGCTGGGAGCCGTTCCGCGGGGTGACAGCGGCTCCCCCGGGGGTGTGTGGGTAGAGCCCCCCGCTCCCACCCGGGGTCTCCTCCTGCTCCCCATCCGGGGTCTCCTCCCGCTCCCACCCGGGGTCTCCTCCCGCTCCACACCCGGAGTCTCCTCCCGCTCCCCACCCGGGGTCTCC